>JAJPUD010001037.1:200937-218301 GCA_023553655.1 Myrmecobius fasciatus | reverse complement strand
ATCCTGATTAGATCTTACTGTGTATGTATTTTTTGCATGCTGCCTCCCTCATTAAATTGTAAGTTCTTTGAGAGCAGGAATTGGATTTTTGCCTCTTTTTTTATCCTCTATGCTTTGCAAAATGGTAATCACTGTGGTAAGTGATTAATACATATTGATTAATTGATTGAATGTAATACACACTTTTGTTATTCTGTTCCATTGCACCTTTCACATATTGATATCATAATCATCAAAATATTTTAAAAATGAGGGGCAGTTAGATGGTGCAGTGGACAAAGTGTCGACCCTGAAGTCAGAAGGATCTGATTTCAAATGTGATCTCTGACACGCAATACTTCTTGTGTGACCCTGGGCAAGTCACTTAGCCCCAATTGCCTCGGTAAAAATAAATATTAAAAAATGATCATTCATTTCAGTGATAATTTATTTTCCCTGGTGTAGTGTATTCTTTTAAAAAAAATTCTAGTCTGTAAAGTTTAGGGACAGATTTACTTCACCATGTTTAAATTGTTCCCCTTAATAATACATCTCTTCTTGTGTCTTTTTTTTTATAATTTTTGTAATTTTTTTTGGTAAAAAACATTGTGAATGAAGCTTACTATGCTTCACATTTTCTCATATAAGCTGGTGAAATATTCCACTGGTAACCTTTCATGTGACTATTATTATGCTTTTTTCTAATGTGAGTGCGAAAACTAGAGGCTCTTCCTATAATGCAATCTACTTATTTATTATTTCAATTTGTAGTTTCTGATGGAGTTGAGTCAGAGAGTAAAGGGCATTATTGAAATGGAACAAAATACCTTGTATAAGCCATTGGGTTAGTGGGAGATTTTTATGATTTTTTTCCCTTTTTTCTGTAGCCAGTAGATATTTAGATAATAGTGAATTTAATCTCATTATCTTTACTGAGTTGTTATGTGGATGCATGTAACCTCATTTTCCATAATGGGTGGTTATAGATGTAGAGTATTTCATAACTCCGAATACCGTATTACTCAAGCTTCACAAGTCTCATTTTTGTACATGATGTGCATATTAAGAATGAATGGCCATTATGGATAAAATGTAGGATTAGGCAGATCGGAGTGAGTCCTGTCACATTCAGATGTAGCAATAATCTAGGTCAAGAGAGGTTATTAGACATATTCTGATTTCAGACTAATTAGGATTTCTTTGAACAAATTTGGAAGTTGTACTTTGTTATTTTCTATCTCCAGTGGGAGTCAAGGAAAGGGACTAGGATGGTATGTGAGCTAGATAAAAGACACCTATTTAAAAAAAAAAACTAAGTGTGTTAAAATAATGAAAAAAGTTACAGCAGAATCTCCATAACTGGATATTAAAAAAACAAAACAGATTAATCATCTGTTTATGATAATAACTTTAGTGAGATACATTAAGTTGCTTCAAAGGTGGTATCCTAGAGCTTCTCAGTATCTGCTTTATATTTTATATCTAAGTTTTATCTAAGGTTGAAATTAAACTCCATTTAAATTTCCAGGTTAGACTTTGGTCTAAGGAACAGTACTTACAAAGCTTTTTGTTGCAGTCTGAATTCTTATGCAGACAGGTGCAGGAATAATTACTCTCAGCCACTATATTTTGATTTTATTTTAAATACAAGTTATGATGGGATAAGGAAACCTCCTTTGAATTCTCAAATCAAAGCCAGCTAGCTCTTGCTAGTGTCTTCTTACCAGAAAGCAGAGTGAAGAAGAATTATGATAATGAAATAATCAACAAATTTATTATGTAATAGGGTCTGGCCAAAAGACTGCTTGTATTTTGTTATGAATATTATCTTCTTTTTTGCTGTTAGCATTTGCATTTTGCTAATTTTTTTTTACTTTAAAGAAGTCATCAATTTCTGCAGAACTTACAATCTTCTATTTTAAGAAGATTTAAGAATTTTTCAAATTCAAAAGGTATACCTTCAGTTGCAGATCCATTTTCCACTCAGTTTGCTAAAGTGATTGACCTAGAGCCCACTTCTGACCAATCCATGGCCCAACTTAATAAATTCCATTGGCTCCTTATCACCTTTAAGATCAAATTAATTTCCTGTTTATATTCATTCAGAACTTGGTCTTTTCTTGTCATCTCAGTCTTCTTATACCTTACTCTGTTCTGTATTAATCTAGAATTGGTTCTACTGGCTTATTTGCTATTTCTCACAAGATCCTACTTCTTCAGACTGTACTTTTTCAATGGCTTGTCCCCCTGGCTTGAAATTCTCCCCTCCCTTCCTGCCTTCTTTTGTGAATTTGGCACAAATTCCATCTTCTCCAGGAGACCTTTTGTGATTTTCTGACCTCTCTGAATGTAATCATACTTTTGCCTTTCCTTTTATCTGAAACTATAGTAAGTGCTTAATAAATGTATATCCACTAACTGACCTGAATAGTAGAAATAGCTATAATGATTCTTCAATGTTGGTTTTAGTTTTTCTGCTATGTGGCTTTAAGAAAATAATCCCCACCTCTTCTTCCTCATTTGCAAAATGAGATTGGACTGGAGATCAGGATACCATCTGTGTTATCCTATGGGAGTTGTATATATTCTATGAACCATAATTCCATCATGTATAAAAAAGCTTCCTAAACTGTGGGTCATGACCCATATGACATTATATAACTGAATGTGAGGATCATGAAAAATTTAATTCAAAATCAAATATGTAATGAATCTGAGGTGTTTCTGATGGCACTTGCCCATGTTGCATCATGCAACTTCATTGCTAGTTTTGAATGTACAATGTGCACAGTTTGCACTGTGTATGCATGAATGCTGCCAGAAATACCTTGTCTCAGATTCAAGATAGGGTCACATAAAAATTTCTCAGGTGAAAAGGGTCATGAGTATGAAAAATTAAAGAATTCTTGATGTACAAATTGCTCATTATATCAAAATTGACCTTGTAAGAATTGCTGGAATAAAGTATTATATGTGTATATACACACATAAAATTTTTAGTTTGCTTTCATGTGTATATTTATTTTGGGTTTCATCATCCTATAAGTTTGTGAAATTCAATCCCATTATTTATTCATGCATAATTGCTAATTTTCTCTAAGTAAATTCCTCTCAATATTGTATAAATTCTGCCCCTTTATCTGTGTTCATTTAAAGAAAAACATTATCTTTAATGGTTAAATATGAAGAATCAGGTGACTGAATTAATGATTTCTGGGGAGATTTAACTAAGAAAATAGGAAATGTGATGTTTCTCAAGAGGACAAGGATCAAATTAATTTGCAGTGTATACATTCTCTCACTTTTGAACTTGTCATAATGGCCCAACAAAAAAAGGTCAACCAACAGAGTTCTATCAACTATGAAAATCTCTCCCAATAATCAAAGTAGGGGTTTCCAGGAGAGAATTAAGTTGATCAGGCCTGGTATTAATGAATTAATTCAAAAATAGATCTAATCAGGCATTGTGTGTGTCTGTTCATAAAGAATGTGTTCTCCAGTGGGCTGAATTTAATATGCAGATTTTTACTTTAAACAACCAAGTAATTATGCCATGGATCTGAGACAATAATGCCCCTTTCTCCCATATCTGCTCTCAGTGCCTCTCTTAACCATCTGTAAAATGGTTTTTTAATAATATTCAGTTCCCCTCAGCAGTCTTGTGAGACTTAGTGAATTAATGCTTATATGGAATATTGATCATCTCTGCAAAGCATGGCACAGGTTACAGAACTATTGTTGAGGGAGTTTTATTCCTCTACATGAAAATGCATTAATCACCATGATTAAAAGATCATATTATCTTTGTCATTAACTTCTTGGTGGAATTATTATTTTAGCAATCAGGTCTGGATCATCTGAACTGGGTTATAAGTATTCTAAATTCACCCAGAAATCATGCAGACTTTTATTGCCCTGGCATTAAATTTAACCTAGAGTTTTGTTCATATAGTTAAGATGAAGTTATCAGGTAGATCTCAGTTCAATAGGCAATTTCTACATACTTACTAGATGCAAGGCGCTTCTAGATACTGATCTGCATTGGGAGACATAGGTTCGCAAATAGGAGTTCCCTACAACTATAAAATTCCTAGATCCAAATCTCCTTTCACCCTTAGTCTTCAAAGACTTTATATTTTACTGGGGTGGTCTACAAAAGATACATAATCTTTTAATTACAAACTATATTCAATATAATACAAAGTATTTTTTAGGTAGAGGATATGATAATAATGTTTCAAGAGAACTAGTTATTATGGAAAGTGGAAGTGAGAAGGGAATGAATTTTTAGAAAAGTACATCTACCTAGAAAAATGAATGAAAAAGAGATGAAATGTTATATGCAGAGAAAGGCTAGGAAGCCTGTTTGATTAAAATAGAGCCGACATAAGAGGAATGCAATGAAATGACTATGAAATGCTAGGCAGGAGTCCTCTTGTAAGGATTTGAAATGGCAGGCTGAAAAGTTTTTACCTTTATCCTAGATTCAGTAGGGAGACATTGAAAATGTGTGTTTTGCATAATTAGATGTTAGTATATCTGTTTGACATCTATGTGATGGAGAAAAAAGGAGATAGGAGAAAATGAAGACAAGAGATAAAGTAAATTTTTCTATTGTTCTAATTTCCTTTTATGATTTATTGAGACTGACAAAGACTAATAATACAGATATATGAAAATACAAGTACATCTTTCTTGTCTTCTAATCATTGTGCACAAGGCATTAGGTTCTCCTTAAATCCTATCTGGAGTGATAGTTTGTATAAAAATCATTTATTGGTGCCGGGGATTTTTTGGTGTCTATGAGAATCATCATTGCCATGCATGCAGATTTGTTCCATTACTGATACCCTTCCTATACAAGGTCAACCATTTAAATTTTAGAGAACTTACTTGATAGGTCTGGAATATGTCAGAGCCAATTCATACAGAGTCGGAATAAGTGATTGTTAATTGTTCATTGTGAGCATTTACACATTGGAAACCTACAAATGTTACAAATTAGGACATGATTGTTTTGTTGATTGTATAGATTTAAGAAAGTATGGTAAAAGGGTTAATAATGCATCTTTAACTTTAAAGCATACTTTTTCCCTTCAGAGAGCCAATTGTTAAACATTTATTAGCATATCCTAGTTTTTCAGTAGCTAATCATAATTTTGTTCACAAAATCATGTACACACTAATCATGCACTCTTGTGTTCATTATCTATTTTTCCTTTTACTTGGTTTTCTCTTTGCTTCATATTAATAGCTTCTCTGACTCAATGTTTGTCCTTTTTTACCATGAGATCCAAATATTTACAGTACAGTAAGCCAGGAAATAATATGAACAATTCCAGAGAGAAGGCTGGAAATATCAACTCAACCTTCTGCATTTTTCTTTTTTTTAAAGCAACATTGGGTAAAAATGAGGGGTTGGAAGAAAATCAAAGAATTCAGTGGCACCGTGCATTTGTGTGACACTTCCCACCTGCTATGTGTATAACTAAAGTCTTTTACAGATGCTATATATTTACATAGGTTATGCTTGCAGTTTATAAAAGAAAGATAGAATATATTACAGCCATGAGTACAAGATTTAGACTTGCCACAGCTGTCTTTAAGCCAGCTAAGTGGAACACGGAATAGAGCACCTGCCACAGTATCAGAAGGACCTACATTAAAATAAGGATTCAGATATTTACTAGTTTTGTAATCCTGGCCAAGTCACTTAACCCGATTTTTGCTTCTGTTCCTTTTCTGTAACATGAGATGGAGAAAGAGGAGACTGGAAATGGCAAAAGATTTCAGTATCTTTGCCACCAAACTCCAAAAGGGGTGAGAGTTGACTTAAAGAATTCAACAACTAACAACTGTCCATAACTTGACCTGCTCTTAGTGGCAGATATAAGTGCGTATGGAAGTGAGTATGGAAGGGAGTCTATTTGTTGCATTTTAGGGGGGAAGGGTCTTATTTTTGCGTCTAGTATCTGCTGGGAGACTCTGGAACCTTTGTCACCTTGATAATCTCCTAAGGAATGCATTTTACAGTTCAATTCATAGGCTAAAAAAATGATGGGTTTGTTGGTTGTCTTTCCTTCTTGAAAAGGACTTTGAGGAGAAAGATCATTTCAACTAAGTAGATTTCATGGAAGAGGGAGTTACATGAGCTTTTTTTTTTTTTTTTTTTGCAAAACATATGTATGGGTAATTCTTTAACATTGACTCTTAAAAAGCTTTCTGTTACAAATTTTCCCCCCTAGTCCCCACCCCTTGCCTAGATGGCAGGAAATCCACTACATGTTAATTATGTTAAAATACTTGACAAATAGAATATATGTGGGGCAGATAGGTTGCACAGTGGATAGACGACCAGCCCTGAAGTCAGGAGGACCTGAGTTCAAATCTGGTCTTAGACACTTAACATTCCCTACCTGTGTGACCCTGGGCAAGTCACTTAACCTCAATTGCCTCAGCAAAAAAAAAAAAAATAGAATATATGTATATATATTTCCACCCTTATCATTGTTGTGCAAGAAAAATAGTATATACAAGAAAAAAATCAGAGAAAGGAAACACAATGCAAGCAAACATCAATAGAGAACATGAAAATGTTATGTTGTGGTCCACATTTCACATCCCTCTCTCTGAGTGTATATGGCTTTCTTCACTGAACAATTAGAACTGGTTTGAAACAATTCTATGTTGAAGAGAGCCATGTCCATCAGAACTGATCATCATATAGTATTGTTGTTGCCGTGTATAATGATCTCCTGGTTCTGCTCACTTCGCCATGAGCTTAATCTTTAAGGAAGTGTCGTTGATCAGACAGAGATGGAGAGAAAGTGTTCTAGTAATGGGAAAATGGACAACTGTAAATGCACAGAGATTAGAGGCTACAAAATGAAATTAGGGAATAGCTAGCTGTCTAGTTTAGTTATAATATGGGGTACATGAAATAAATCTGGAAAGCTTTGTCAGAACCATATTTTAGAGGACCTGAAATGCCAGGCTTTGTTTGTATTTTATCGTACTTATAGGAAAGAATCTGATGGCTTTTGAGCTTTTGAGATTTTTGATTTCTTAAGGACAGTATATTAGGAAGATTGTTTTGAAAATTTATTGGGGAAAAAAAGGAGAGATCATAGGCAAGGAGAATTGTTAGCAAGGTATTACAATAGTTCAGAGAAATGATTATAAAGGACTGAATTATGGTGTCAAGTCATTGTGTATAGAAGGTAAGAGACAAGTGTTGATCAAAAGACTTGGCAACTTCTTTGGTGGGGGAGAGGAAAGAATCAAAATTGACAGATTTCGAGCATTGATAATTGTGAAAATAAGTTTAACTTCAGTAGAAGTTAAGAGGAAGGGGGAAGAAAGTAGAGAAAGGTGGTGAATTAATTCCATTTCAGACATGTTGACTCTGAAGGTCAGTTTGAGAGTTGAAGGCAGAAGCATATATGGAAAGAGATAGAATGGAGTTTTTATACCAATTGTGAAAGAATTACTAAAATTCAGTACATAAGAAGAATTCCTAGTGGTAAAATATATACATTGCTCTAAAAACATTTGTATAACAAAATACGATAAAAATAGATGGGAGGTATTTATGGCAAATATCATAAAATCTGATATAAAAGATATAAAAAGTATTTGTATTTAATGATAATTTCCAGTGCACAATGAGTAAATGGTTAAAGAACAGAAAAAGATAATTTTCAAAAGAGGATGGAAACTGTACAAATGTTAAATTTGAAAAAAAAACCTAAATCCTGCTGATTTAAAAAAAAGAAAGATAAAAATATTGTTTGCAAATAAAAATAACTTTGAGAAACTTACTATCAAACAAGCAAATATAATTAAAGTAATAAAACTCAGTACTCAAGATCAATATTGGGAAACTACCCATATACATATCATACAAATAAAAAGCTTTAAAAAAAAAAAAAAACAAAACAAAACTCAGTACTCGTTGAATTGTAGAGGTATAGGAACACTAATTCAATACCGGTAAGATTTCAAACTTGTAGGTTCATTTTGAAGAGCTTTGAGTCCAGAACAATGCAGAATTCAACAAAAACAATAATAATACTGTTGTCTTATAATATATTCTTGGGGACATAACTTGGAAGTCTTAAGTGTAAAACAAACAAAACAGAAAAAAGAAACTATGTATTATAAAAACAGCCAAATGCAACAAATCTTCCTAAATATGTTGAAAAGAAGTAGAGTTTTATTTTGGGGAGAATGGAATTGTAATTTTTCCTAAACAAAGCATTTAACAATGCTATTAAATTATAAATTTTATTTTGTCTTAAACATTTACTTTTAAAATTTATCTCTGAAAGGGAAAAGATGTTTTGGTTGGAGAGAAAAAGTCCACTAGTAAGGCCATGAAATGATTAAAATAAAACTTTTCTAATACCAATTGTGCATAACACATGGCATTTTCTCCTTATTCTAGTTCAATGATCTGAAATTAAAAAGGATTTTCCTTTCTAGCTAAAAAAGTTATCGGACTTTAGACAAGGGATCATTTATGTTGGTCTAATTTTCATATTTAAGCAATGTGTCAACCACCAGATTCTCTAGTATAAAACTTATTAATGCATTTAATTAGTATTGACCTTTTCCAATATTCATAATGCCACATCAACATAATAGTGTATTTCAGAAAAGGTACAATTAATTCTACAGAAAATGGAGGTGAGATGGGGAAGACTATCTCAGCACAGTTTTTCTTTATGCTCACATTAAAAAAGAATAAATAGTAAATGCTCTTCTCTGGGCAACTTCAGGTAGCAGTGGTCTTGGTAATGTAGCAATAGTTTATGTTTACAATAAACCGTATTAGAGTGTGGTGGCTACTGAGATGATTCTATGGGTGACATAGTAATAGTTATAGGCAAAATTGCTTCACAGTCATGCTTCAATCTTTTTGTTTTAAGGGGAAAAAATAACTTTAGCCATCCAGCCATCATGATGACCATTTTTCAAGTAGAATCACCTGCCATTTTGAAGCTTATAAATAAGAACTGCTATTGTAAGGCAAATTTTTCTATGCATATAAATTATTATATGTAACACAGTTATTTATTGATAAATTTCTTTTTAGTTTGTTTAAAGGCAAACAGGATATTAGAAAGGTGACTGGGTTTTTAATGCTTTCTTAAGATTTTTCCCCTGAAAATATTGCATTAATTTCATAGATAATTAATAACATACTGCCCAGTAAATCTTAATTTGTGACCTAAGAATACTCTTGAGTCAGTATCTTCCATTTAGAAAATAGGCTGCTTTTCTTCCTGTGGCTCCTATTGATAGTATCTGGGACTTGAGTATTATAGACAATTAATTGTTTGAATTTACCAAGAGGCAAATAATTCCGAGTTTCTTTTTAAAGATGATTTTGGGGTTCAGCTAGATGAGTCAATGGGTAAGCCCCAACCCTTAAATCTGCCTCAGAGACTTGACACTTACTAGCTGTATGATCCTTGATAAATCACTTAACCCCAATTGTATTGCAAAGCAAAAAAAAAATGTTATAGCTTTTGAAATGCTATTGGAATGTATAATTGAAAAGCTGATGAATAGCTTCTTTCCCAAACCTGTCTCTGTATCTTATGTTAATTATTCACTTAAAACCTTACTTCACATATCCTTAGATACATTTACTTTGTATCAGTACTCTCACATGCTTACTTTTTTGTCATGGGTTGAACTAAGATTTCATTCTTTGGTCTTTCTTTCCTCTCCTTATTTATTCATATATCACTTCATGTGTTTAGGATGATTTATAAGCTCTTGTTACATTTGTTGTCCCTAGTCACTGAACAAAGTTGTAGCAGCATATAAAATTTGGCTTTTAATAAACCTATAGAGACGAAAGTAATGATCATTTGCTGGTAAGTATAGTGATCCTTCCCACCATCAGCATATCATGTGTCCATACACTAAGATTAGTGATTCTTGATTGCTGTTTCTTTCCAATTTATACTGTCAGGAATGCCTCTTTCTTGTTCTTTTGAACTCCTCTACTTTTTTGAGGTGCCACCATTTTTCCAGTTATCAAGATTCCCAGTGTCAAATTTATCTTCAACTCTACAATGCAAAGTTGCCAAATATTACCAGTTCCATCTTCACAAAATTCATTGCATCTGATCTCTGTCTCTTTGTCTCTGTCTGTCTCTCTGTGTGTGTCTCTCTCTTTCTCTGTCTCTGTATTTCTGTCTTTGTGTCTCTCTAACTCAGTCTCTATCTCTGTGTCTCTATTTCTGTATCTGTGTCTGTCTGTCAGTCATTCTCCCCCTAGATGCTTCTAATAACTTGCAAGTTGGTCCCTCTAACTCATTTCTCCTCTTTCTCCCCACTGATCTATCCTTTACATAACGAGTATAAACACTAGTTCTTAAACCACGTTTAGTCACTTTACTTATCAGATCAGTAAAGTCCAGGGGCTTCCTATTACCTACTGTATCAAATTCTATTTTTTCTTTCGGGCATCTAAACAATTTAGAAAGTGATAAATTTTATAGGATTATTATATAGTCCTACTTCGGTCTAGCCAAATTATCCTTGTTTTTTTAGTTTCCTATATATGGCATTCAGTTTTGTCACTATGTCTTTGCATAAATTGTCCATCCTCTCTGAAATGTTTTCTCTCCTTGTTTCTCCCTCTTAGAATAATTAATATTCCTTAAAATTTATTTCAAATGCAACTTTCTCCATGAGATATTTTGATACTGAAGGTATATTTTTCTATGAAAAAGTGGCATATTCACATGAATTTTCTAAATGTGGGGGTAAATAGAAAGTTTTATTAGGGTTTTTATTATGGTTCTTCAGCATAGTGTACACTATTGCTTTTAATTTACTTTGGAATTTTGGGATGCAAAGAATTGAAAGAAGTCATTCGCTATGGCTACTCCTGGAATGATTGTGGTTGACTGTGGTGTCAATGGCACAAACAAATGGACTAAAATATAATTTTTCTTTTAACTGTTTGCTCAATGAATAGCTGGAGCTGTTCAACAAAATTGGCAAACCACAAATCCCATTCATGTTCTTATGAGAAACTTCAAAACTATTCTCAAATTCTCAGTATTGATAGTCCCTTCAGGCAATCATTTGTGTGCAGGAGAAAAGAATGCTTAAACCTTTCCTGTCAGGATGATTTTCTGGGTAGAAAAAGTAAATCATATCTATCTGTATTTATTGCTTTCTGGACACATAAAATGCAATCATGAGTCAGAAATGGTCTTACAGATTAGGAACCAGTTTCTAGCAGAGGCTAGTCTGTATAGTCAGAAAGTCTATATTTCTAGAAGCAGGTACATGATGAAGTGAATAAAGCATTGGAATTGAAGTCAGAAAAATAAGAGTTCAAATGTGACCTCAGATACAGCTGTGTGATTCTGCATAAATCACACCTCTATCGGCTTCAGTTTCCTCATCTGTAAAATTGGGATATTAATACACTCTACCTGTTGAAATTAATGTGAAGATCAAATCAAAAAATACTTAGATGGTATTTTGCAAATGTTAGAGTTATATAAATGCTAGCTATTATTATTACACCCTGGGCAGTCTTATCTTCATTAAAACAAAAGATCTGAAGTTGGATCAACAGAAAATAGTCACTACTTTTGAGCTTTGCAGCAAAGGGCAGGAACTCCAAAGGAAAGAGTATTTTAAAATGAAAGTATTCCTGTGTGTTGAACTAATTTATAAGCTGGATTCTTTATTACTAGAGAATTTGTTTTGTTAAGCCATTATGTTAGGTAGCAATATTGGGAATAGTACTGAAGCTGCTTAATGTTCCTTTTGGGCAGTGCAAGTGCTGGAGATTTTCAACCAATGCTATGACTTACTCTGTACCTCAAGATTAATGTGCCAGTAAAATCTTTATGAACCTTTAATCATTCATAACCAAATACGAGTTACTTTGTGAAGCTAAAAGTTTTAGCATTCATAATTAAGTGATAACATCTCAATAGGACCAGTTCAATCTAGAAGTGGGTATATTGAAAAAATGAGTAAATATTCCATACTTGTGTAAGAAAGAGTAGTTTCTCAGCAGTTTTGTTAGGGGAAGTGGGTTTTTCATTGTTGCAAAGTGAAAATTAAGGGAACTTTTACAGACTTGCCTGATCTTCTATGAGATAAGAAGAAAATAATCAACAACAGGACTTGATACAGTGGGAAAAGACTGAACTCTCAATATAAAGATTTAAGTTCAAATTAAAACTCTGCTATATTTTAGAGAGGAGGAAATTGAAATATGATATATATCCACATGGCTTGCCTCAAGGTGAGTAAAATAGAAAGGAAAAAATAGGTTTATAATTTCTTTTATTATTTAATACTGCTACTTTCCACATCTTTTACTACTTCCCTAACTACTAGCTATTCTTGATATGAGATCAGGTTGACTGTGGTTTAATGTCACCAACAAAATGACCAAAAAGACAAAAGTAAAATTCTCCCTTTAATTGTCTTCTGAATAAATATCTGGGACTCTTCAGCAAAGTTGACAAAACACAATACCATGTCATGTTCTGACTATCTAGTTCAAAAATCTTCTCAAATCCCAGTATAGACAATCTCTTTGAGCAATCATAATACTACAAAATGAGTATCAGGAATTATCCTGGTGGGAAATTTCAGGTCTGTCATTTATTACCTGAGCAATTTTGAGGATTTCACTTAATTTTCTTTGTACCTCAGTTTCCTCACCTGTAAAATAAGGAGATTCAATTCTTTTAAGGTCCTACTTATCTCCAAATCTGTAAGTTTGTGAGTCTCCATGGTTTCAATTAAGAGGATTTGATGAAAACAAGCCTTGTAGTAGACACTGTGATGTAAAGCTATTAGTTTTAATCTGTCCTCACTGTTAGCTAAGAGAACAATTTTAAAGCAAATACTGCATACTAAATTTCTCAGGAGAGAAACAGCCAATGCTATTATCTGAGAGTCTTGAGGAGATTAGTGAAAAAGACCTTGACTTATTGGCACTTTAAAGCATGTTAGAAGGACCATGGAGAGGGTATGGCAGAAAGGGAAGTTTAAAAGATACATTTCATTAAGGTTCCAAAACAATTCATTTTTCTTTCCTAGATTGCAGAGTATATGCATTTCTCTTGAGGGCTTGTTTTGACAACATACCATTTATTGTAAAATTGTATTCATTTATCTTATTTTTCTAGAAACAATACATTTTGTATTTTAGGGAAGGTGTCATCTAGTCTCAGTGGGGGTAATAGTAAAGTTATTCTTGTGAATCATCAAATGAAAATGCTTTTATTATATTCATAATGTGTTAGAGAAGGAATAAATTTGTTTGGGGGCAGTAAATTAAAATTAATTCCTTTATAAACTCTTTTGAGGAACAAATAAAACACTTTAATGAAATTCTTTACTTCTGAAGAAAGAAGGTACATGCCTTAATTAAAGTGATCATTCTCATCTTTCTCTTACTGCCTGTTTTTGTTTGTCTCTCTGTTAGTTAAATAAGGATAAAACATTCCAAGATTCCATAGTGATTTAAAAATAATCCCTAATTCTGACCTATTATTAAAACAATTATGAAAAAATCATTGGCCACCATAATACAAACACAGTAAGTGTAAAACACAAAACTGTGCATGAAGTGCTGATCAATATGGGCCATTTTGTACAGTTTATGTAATATGGAATGTGGATAAATAGTGTTACCTGAAAGCTTCTAAAGAGTAGCTATGATTATAAATATGTAAAAATGTAAATTGCTCTGTAAATTAATGAAGTTTACACATGCTACAGTCTACTATATGTCTCATTTTATCTGATCATTTTTAGAACTGACTTCCTATCAATTGTCTTTGTTGAAAAAGAATAGTTAGAAGGGAGAAAAAATGCATTGTGAATTACATCTATACAGTTGGCCCAATATCATTATAATATAAAACTTCAACATTTATTCTTTTCAATAAAACATTATTATCATTTAATAACGAAGTATTAATTTACATTAAAATGTCTACTAGAATGAATAGTAGAGAATGCTTCAGATCTGATCACCCCAGGGTCATTTCATGTGGTAATTCTAGGCACAATCTCTTTTGTACTATATTAGATTTTATATGTGTTAATTGTTATCTTTTTGTAGTTGTTGTTAGTTGATTTTTTTTCTGTCTCCAAACCAAGTGAAAAAAACTGTATTTCATCTCTAGAAGAACATTGTTTTAAAACAATGTCAAATGTGTAGTTGGCTTCTTTACAAAATAATAACATTTTTCTTATTAGCTTTAATCTTTTCAATAGACTTTTTTTTCCATAGTAAATCTTGCTTTTTATGCTCCTCATTGTATCTTTATTTTTTTTTTATTTGCAAAACATATGTATGGGTAATTCTTCAACATTAACCCTTACATAGCTTTCTGTTACAAATTTCCCCCCCTACTCTCCACCCCTCCCCTCGATAGCAGGATATCCACTACATGTTAATTATGTTAAAATACTTGACAAATCGAATATATGTATACCTGTTTCCACACATCATTGTTGTGCAAGAAAAAGTGTATCTACATGAAAGACATATCAGATAAAGGAAACACAATGTAAGCAAACATCAATCTAGAGTAGGAGAATATTATGTTGTGGGCCACATTTCACATTCCTCTCTCTGGGTGTATATGGCTTTCTTCAGTGAACAATTGGAAGTGGTTTGAAACATTTCATTGTTGAAGAGAGCCATGTCCATCAGAATTGATCGTCATATAGTATTGTTGTTGCCATATATAATGATCTCCTGGTTCTGCTCATTTCACTCAGCATCAGTTCATGTAAGTCTCTCCAGGCCTCTCTGAAATCGTCCTGCTGGTCATTTCTTACAGAACAATAATATTCCATAATATTCATATACCATAATTTATTCATCCATTCTCCAGTTGAAGGGCATCTATTCAGTTTCCAGTTTCTAGCCACTACAAAAAGGGCTGCTACAAACATTCTTGCACATGTAGGGCCCTTTCCTTCCTTTATGATTTCTGTGGGATATAAGCCCAATAGAAATGCTGCTGGGTCAAAGAGTATGCACAGTTTGATAACTTTTTGAGCATAGCTACAAATTGCTCTCCAGAATGGCTGGATCCATTCACAGCTCCATCAACAATGCATCAGTGTCCCAGCCTTCCCACATCCCCTCCAACATTCATCATTAATTTTTCCTGTCATTTTAGCCAGTCAGACAGGTGTGTAGTGGTACCTCAGGGATGTCTTAATTTGCATTTTTCTGATCAATAGTGATTTGGAGCACCTTTTCATATGACTACAAATAGTTTTAATTTGATCGTCTGAAATTGTCTGTTCATATCCTTTGACCATTTATTGATTGGAGAATGGCTTGAATTCTTATAAATATGAGACAGTTCTTATATATTTTAGAGATGAGACCTTTATCAGAACCCTTAACTGTAAAGATGATTTCCCAATTTATTGCTTCCCTCCTAATCTTGACTGCATTGGTTTTGTTTGTACAAAAACTTTTTAGCTTAATATAGTCAAAGTTATCTATCTGGTTTTCAATTAAGAGTTCCAGTACTTCCTTGGACATTTATTTATTCCATGTCCATAGGTCTGAGAGGTAAACTATATTGCATTCCTCTGATTTACTTATAATATCACTCTTTATATCCAGATCATGAACCCATTTAGATCTTATCTTGGTATGTGGTGTTAGATGTGGGTCAAGCCCTAATTTCTTCCACACTAGTTTCCAATTTTCCCAGCAGTTTTTGTCAAATAGTGAGTATTTATCCCAGAAGGTGGGGTCTTTGGGTTTATAAAGGACTAAATTGCTATAGTTATTGCCTAGTTTGTCTTGTGATTCTATCCTATTCCACTGATCGACTACTCTATTTCTTAGCAAGTACCAAATGGTTTTGATGACTGCTGCTTTGTAATATAGTTTTACATCTGGTACAGCAAGTCCACCATCATCAGCCTTTTTTTTTCATTAATTCTCTTCAAACTCTTGACCTTTTGTTCTTCCAAATGAATTTTGCTACTATTTTTCTAGATCTGTAAGATAATTTCTTGGGAGTTTGATTGGTATGGCACTAAATAAGTAAATTAGTTTGGGTAGTATTGTCATTTTTGTTATATTCACTTGGCCTACCCATGAGCATTTTATGTTTTTCCAATTGACTAGCTCTGATTTTATTTGTGTGGACAGTGCTTTGTAGTTTAGTTCATATAGTTCCTGACTTTCCCTTGGCAGATAGATTCCCAAATATTTTATACTATCAATAGTTATTTTGAATGGAATTTCTTTTTGTATCTCTTGCTGCTGAACTTTATTGGTAATATATAAAAATGCTGATGATTTATGTGGATTTATTTTGTATCCTGCAACTTTGCCAAAGTTGTGAATTGTTTTTAGTAGTTTTTTAGTTGAGTCTCTAGGGTTCTCTAAGTATACCATCATGTCATCTGCAAAGAGTGATAATTTGGTCTCCTCATTACCTACTCTAATTCCTTTAATCTCTTTTTCTTCTCTTACTGTCAAAGCTAACATTTCTAAGACAATATTAAATAATAATGGTGACAGTAGGCAGCTTTGTTTCACTTCTGATCTTATTGGGAATGGTTCTAGTTTGACTCCATTACATATGATGCTTGCTGATGGTTTTAGGTAGATACTACTAATCATTTTAAGGAAAAGCCCATTTATTCCTATATTCTCCAGTGTTTTTAATAGGAATGGGTGTTGGATTTTATCAAAAGCTTTTTCTGCTTCTATTGAGATAATCATCTGTTTTTTGTTAATTTGGTTATTAATATAATTGATTATGCCAATAGTTTTCCTAATATTGAACCAGCCCTGCATTCCTAGTATAAGTCCTACTTGGTCATGGTGTATTGTCCTGGGGATAACTTTCTGTAATCTTGTTGCTAAAATCTTATTTAAAATTTTTGCATCAATATTGCATCCAAATGGGTCTATAGTTTTCTTTCTCAGTTTTCTCCCTACCTGGTTTAGCTATCAGCACCATATCTGTGTCATAGAAGGAATTTGGTAGTATACTTTCTTTCCCTATTTTTTCAAATAGTTTATATAGTATTGGGATTAATTGTTCTTTGAATGTTTGGTAAAATTCACATGTAAATCCATCTGGCACTGGAGATTTTTTCTTAGAGTCAGTAGACTTTTAACTATGAAATATGCCCCAGATGGATTTTCTGACCTAGAGTTATGATAGCAGACAAGTTATTGTCACATTATAGACACTTAGATTTCTGAGTTTTCTTTAATTACAGCAGGGTCTTAGCCTTTAGATTAAAAACATGGCCAATATTGTTTTTGAGTACTTATCAAAGTGGAATTAGTGATTCATGCAATTTTGTGACCATTGTTTTTTTTTT
>JAJPUD010001037.1:171034-195166 GCA_023553655.1 Myrmecobius fasciatus | reverse complement strand
TTTTTCTAGATCTGTAAGATAATTTCTTGGGAGTTTGATTGGTATGGCACTAAATAAGTAAATTAGTTTGGGTAGTATTGTCATTTTTGTTATATTCACTTGGCCTACCCATGAGCATTTTATGTTTTTCCAATTGACTAGCTCTGATTTTATTTGTGTGGACAGTGCTTTGTAGTTTAGTTCATATAGTTCCTGACTTTCCCTTGGCAGATAGATTCCCAAATATTTTATACTATCAATAGTTATTTTGAATGGAATTTCTTTTTGTATCTCTTGCTGCTGAACTTCATTGGTAATATATAAAAATGCTGATGATTTATGTGGATTTATTTTGTATCCTGCAACTTTGCCAAAGTTGTGAATTGTTTTTAGTAGTTTTTTAGTTGAGTCTCTAGGGTTCTCTAAGTATACCATCATGTCATCTGCAAAGAGTGATAATTTGGTCTCCTCATTACCTACTCTAATTCCTTTAATATCTTTTTCTTCTCTTACTGTCAAAGCTAACATTTCTAAGACAATATTAAATAATAATGGTGACAGTAGGCAGCTTTGTTTCACTTCTGATCTTATTGGGAATGGTTCTAGTTTGACTCCATTACATATGATGCTTGCTGATGGTTTTAGGTAGATACTACTAATCATTTTAAGGAAAAGCCCATTTATTCCTATATTCTCCAGTGTTTTTAATAGGAATGGGTGTTGGATTTTATCAAAAGCTTTTTCTGCTTCTATTGAGATAATCATCTGTTTTTTGTTAATTTGGTTATTAATATAATTGATTATGCCAGTAATTTTCCTAATATTGAACCAGCCCTGCATTCCTAGTATAAGTCCTACTTGGTCATGGTGTATTGTCCTGGGGATAACTTTCTGTAATCTTGTTGCTAAAATCTTATTTAAAATTTTTGCATCAATATTCATTAGGGAAATGGGTCTATAGTTTTCTTTCTCAGTTTTCTCCCTACCTGGTTTAGCTATCAGCACCATATCTGTGTCATAGAAGGAATTTGGTAGTACACTTTCTTTCCCTATTTTTTCAAATAGTTTATATAGTATTGGGATTAATTGTTCTTTGAATGTTTGGTAAAATTCACATGTAAATCCATCTGGCACTGGAGATTTTTTCTTAGAGTCAGTAGACTTTTAACTATGAAATATGCCCCAGATGGATTTTCTGACCTAGAGTTATGATAGCAGACAAGTTATTGTCACATTATAAACACTTAGATTTCTGAGTTTTCTTTAATTACAGCAGGGTCTTAGCCTTTAGATTAAAAACATGGCCAATATTGTTTTTGAGTACTTATCAAAGTGGAATTAGTGATTCATGCAATTTTGTGACCATTGTTTTTTTTTTTCATTAGTAACAAAGCTAATTAGTATACATTTGTTAGTACAAAAAGTTTTTAGGAAATTATTATTTCAGATATTTTTTTATTCAGTTCCTTTTAGAAGCAGTCTTGAATTCATATGATCTTGAAATTTTCTTAAGATTTGTATGCTGTGGTTTCACCTATGTCAATATTCTTCCATTTATGAAATATAAAGCCCCTCTACATTTTAATGAGTGACCTTAAAGATTTTCCTAGTTAAATATGTGTTACCCTGAAAAATCCAAATGAACCTCAGATATCCTTATAGACTAATGGGATATTGCAAGGTTTTTCTTCTTCTAACATATCCTTGGAGAACCCAACTCAGTTCTTCCTCTAAAATGGGGTATTGGAGTACTGCTATCAAATGAAGGGGCAAAAATCACTGAATTTCAATAAAATTTTGTAAAGTTAATTTATATTTCAAGATTAAAAGACTGAAATAAAAGGTATTAACTAAAGATATTTGCTCATTCATAAATCTCAGAAGACTTAATGAATGGAGTTAATTCCAAATTTTTTTAAAACTTTAAACAAAGCAACCATCTTATTGAAAGAGCCTATACATAAATGAATTTGCAAAGCAAGAGTGTTGTAAAAAAAAAACCTTTTTCATAGAAAAACAAACGAGGAGGAAGGTGTCTAACATTGAATTTCAGAAATTCCCAGGTAGAGATGATTACATCTTCTTATACTTCTCATATTATAAGTATTTCTTAAAATTTTTATTGATACTTTAATTTAGCTTATCTTGTTCAAATTTCCATTATAGTTACATGTGCATCTAATTAACTTTTTAGAATGTGAACTTTTTGAGGGTAGAAACTGAAAAAAAAATTTTTTATCACATAACCCTAGAACAGAACCTTAGACATTATAAAGTAATAGAATTGAATTAAATTGACCTATGTTCTAGCTTATTTAATAACTAAGTATTGCTGGGAATGTCACTTAATTGTTCTTTGTCTTAATTTCTTTCTCTATAAAACATTATTATTGGACTAGATCAGGGGTTCTTAACCTCTAAACTTAAAAAAAATTGATAGCCATATCTCAATATAATTAGCTTCAATTTAATCCTACATAATAATAACTAGACTTTATCTAGAATTTTAAGATTTGCAAAATACATTAAAACATTATTCCAATTATCCTCACAAAGCCATAAGAAATAAGTACTGTTATTATCAAAGGATGAGGAAACTCAAGTAGATAGAGTTTAAGAACTGACTCTGAGTCATACAGCTTGTAAATGAATGAGACCATATTTGAACTCAGGTGTCCCTCTTTCCAGGTCCAATGTTTGATCCACTGCACCATTTAGCTTCCACTACAACATAATGTGAGTTACCAACAAGACTTGAATTATAGCATAAGATCTTAGATTTAGAGATGGAAGGAATCTTAATGGACTCCAGTTCAAATGTTTCATTTATCAGTAAGGAAACTGAGTCACCAAAATATGACTGACCTTTCTGAATCAGGAAAAGCCACTTGTCCAGACTCACACTGTGGGGTTTGAGATAGGATCTGTAATGTCTTTTTTTTACATAAATGATGATAACAAATTATTATTATTATTTTAATAATTTTTTATTTTAATTTTTTTATTATTAATACTTTTTATTTGCAAAACATATGTATGGGTAATTACTAAACATTAACCCTTACAAAGCTTTCTGTTACAAATTTTTCCCCCCTGCTCCCCACCCCTCCCCTAGATAGCAGGATATCCACTACATGATAATTATGTTAGAATACTTAAGTCGAATATATGTATAGTTATTGCCACACATCATTTTTTTGTTCAGGAGAAATCATATCTATAAGAGAGAATAATCCGATAAAGGAAATACAATGCAAGCAAACCTCAATAGAGAACATGAAAATGTTATGTTGTGGTCCACATTTCACATCCCTCACTCTGAGTGTATATGGCCTTCTTCACTGCACAATTGTAATTGGTTTGAAGTATTTCATTGTTGAAGAGAGTGATGTCCATTAGAACTGATCCTCATATAGTGCTGTTGTTGCCGTGTACAACGATCTCCTGGTTCTGCTCATCTCACTCAGCATCAGTTCATGCAAGTCTCTCCAGGCCTCTCTGAAATCGTCCTGTTGGTCGTTTCTTACAGAGCAATAATATTCCATAACATTCATATACCATAATTTATTCAGCCACTCTCCAATTGATGGGCATCTACTCAGTTTCCAGTTTCTAGCCACCACAAAAAAAGAGCTGCCACAAACATTCTTGCACACATGTGGGGCCCTTTCCTTCTTTTATGATTTCTTTGGGATATAAGCCCAATAGAAACACTGCTGGGTCAAAGGGTATGCACAGTTTGATAACTTTTTGAGCATAGCTCCAAATTGCTCTCCAGAATGATTGGATCCGTTCACAGCTCCACCAACAATGCATCAGTGTCCCAGTCTTCCCACATCCCCTCCAACATTCATCGTTATCTTTTCCTGTCATTTTAGCCAATCTGACAGGTGTGTAGTGGTACCTCAGAGTTGTCTTAATTTGCATTTCTCTGATCAATAGTGATTTGGAGCACCTTTTCATATGATTATAAATAGTTTTAATTTAATCATCTGAAAATTGTTTATATCCTTTGACCATTTAGATGGTAAATTATACAGTTAACATTTTTGTCTTTCTCTTTAAAAATAATATAGCATGTTTTTGAATGGAACAGTTTTCATAATAATCCATTTTATGTCTTATCCATATACATATGTGTGTGCGTGTGTGTGTGTGTACATATAAGTGTGTGTATTTTATATACATAAATGGATAAGGTTTTAAGTGGATATATCTACATATACAAATATATACATATATACATTTATGCACATATATAAATATGTATTTTTTCACTATTTTGCAAATGAGGAAACTGATGTTAGGAGAGGTAAAGTAACTTTCCTAGAATCATACTGATTAGTGTATAACGGAAGCATGATTGGACTTTAGTCTGGAAAGCAATTTGGAAGTATAGCCAAACGGCTATAATAACTGTACATTCCTCTTGACCCATCAGTGCCACTATTGGGTCTGTATACCAAGGAAATCATAAAAAAAAAAGGAAAATGCCCCACATGTGCAAAAATGTCAGTATTAGTCATTTTGTGTGGTAGCAAAAATAATTGGAAAATTAATAGATGACCATCAATTGGGGAATGATTAAATTAGTTGTGGTATATGAAGGTAATGGAATATTATTATTCTGTAAGTAATGATGAACAAACAGATTTTAGAATAGCCTAGCAATAGTTACATGATGATGATGATGAGTGAATAAGCAGAACCAGAAATACAGTGTACATAGTAATAGCAAGATTGTTCAATGATCAACAATGAAACACTTGGCTCTCAGGGATTCTGTGAGCCAAGGCAATCTCAATAAACTTTGGATAGAAAAATGCCTTCTAAATCCAGAAAAAGAACTGGGGAAATTGAATGTAAATCAACACATGCTATGTTCACTTCTTTTTTCTGTTTTTTTTTCTTTTCTCTCCTAGTGTTTTTTTTGTTCTGATTTTTCTCTCTCAACATGATTCATAAAGAAATGTCTATTTAAATAGTTAATAGACATATATAATCAGAAAATAAATAAGTAAGCAGATCAGTCAGTCAATCAATCAATAAGTAATTAAATAGTGATTGAGGGGGAGTGGAATGGACCTTAGATTGTCCTTATTACAATACCAAAAGAGCTAACAATGTTTGGGAGACTCTAAAGGAAAATGTGGTAGAGAAGAAATTAGCCTCACTACCAAGTAGTTCTCCAGAGCCATTGTGTTGACCTCATGGTTGTATGCCTATGAAACATAGATAGTACCATGTTATGAAACTAAATCACTTCAGTTTGAATCGTTTTAGGAATATTCTGAAGATGACATTGCAAGATAAGATACCAGATACTGAAGTTCTTTTCCTGAATTTAACTGTCAGACATTCACACTCTCCTGCAGAGAGCAACTCCATTGGGCTGGCCATATAGTTCAAATGCCAAATGCATGCTTGCCAAAAGTATACCTTTCTCTATCTCTATCTATCTATCTATCTATCTATCTATCTATCTATCTATCTAGCATATTTCTTTCTACCTATCTACCTACCTATTATCTATCATTTATCTATCTTGATCTTTCTTTCTACTTATTTACCTACTTATTATCTATCTATATCTATCTATCTATCTATCTATCTATCTATCTATCTATCTATCTATCTATCTATCTATCTATATCTTTCTACCTATTTACTTACCTATTATCTGTCTATCTATCTATCCATCTATCTATCTATCTATCTATCTATCTATTTTATGTAGAACTCACACAGGTCAAGTGTTCACAAGGTGGTCAGATGACACAAGAATATTCACAAGGTTTCTCATAAAAAACTTTAGAATTGATTGTATGGGGGCAGCTGGGTGGCGCAGTTGATAGAGCACCAGCCATGAAGTCAGGAGGACCTGAGTTCAAATCTGGTCTCAGACACTTAACATTCCCTAGCTGTGTGACCCTGGGCAAGTCACTTAACCCCGATTGCCTCAGCAAAAAAAAAAAAAAAGAATTGATTGTATGACATGTGAGACCCTGGAACAGGACTGCCCATCATGGCGTGCTCTCATCAGAGAAGGTGTTGTGCTCTATGAGCAAAGCAGAATTGTATTACCCCAGAAGAAATATGAGATGAGCAAAATTAGAGAAGCCACTCCCAAAGTTCATATGGACTATTTGTGTCCAAACTGTGGCAGAGCTCTCCAAGGTCATATTGATCTGATCAGCCACAGTCCGTGCACATACTGCAACTTAACTCTAATATAGTGGAGTCATTTTGGTCCTCTTCGAGAACAAAGGACAACTATTACAATATCAGCTCTCTTGATGTACCTCATTTCTAGTAAAGAAACACAAATTTACATCTGGTGTTATAATATTCTAGAGAGAGAGTCTTCAAGTTCAGTTATATAGTTAATGAATTAATTAGTACCTGTATTTAATGATTGTCATATTTTTCTCTAACCTATTTCTGAGCTTTGTATTCTTAGAGAAGTAGCTTATATTTCAACTCAATGCAATAAATTTTTTTTAGTATCTAAATACTACATTGGACACTGAACTAGACAGTAAGGAAACAAAAAAAGATAGCATAGGACAGATTCTGCCATTAAGCATCTTATCACCTAAGGTGAGGGGAAATATAAATAACTATATACCAAGGCAGAATATGATAAATGTAAGTAGAATTCATTTTAGACTCTGTGAACAGAGTCAAATATTGCTTGAGTTTCTTTTCATCAGTTCTAGACAAACTAACCTGATGGCCAGGCTGAATTCATTATATGTCTTATTTACTGCAATTTAATGGACTCAGAAGAGAATGACCTCTCATTCACATATTTGTGGTGGTCAAATTTTAGCAAAAAGATCATCATACATAATAATAATAATCAACTCACATAATATAGTTTACATTTATTATTAATAAAATAAAATGAGTTATATGCTATTTTTAAAAATATACAAAACATTTTTCATTGCCTCTAAAACATTTGAGTTGTAAATTACTTCAGCTTTCTCTGTCACTACAACCAGAGAACCTGTTCATGTATAAAGAGATTCTCATCTTTAGGCCACCAAAGATATTACTTTAAACTGAATTTATTCTTAGTGGTTGTACTAATTCCTTTTGAGAATTCAAAGGGACCTAAAATACTGATTTATCAATTTTATTTTTTATCTCTGTTTTAGATTTGATTAAGGATTCCAGTTTTTATTTCTGATATTTCCCATACATATTAAAATATAAAAAGTTTAATTGATAACTAAATATATTTAGTCACCTGAGCCATCTGTAGAGTATTATCTTTCTGCAATTCACCTATTTCTAATAAAATGTTTATGTTATAATGTTATAAAATAACATTTTTATCATAAAACATGCATTTCCTAATGACAGAAACAGGCATGCCTTCCTAAGTCTTCTAATATTTGTGTAAGGCTCCAAATATAATGAAATACTAAAATACTCAAATACATTTTTAAATGTGAAATCTTTTCATAATATTGATATTTATATTATTTAGGTAAGAAAGATAGAAAATAGAGTTGGTCATAAGGAAATAAAATTTTAAGGGACTATTGAAATTACCTTATCCATTGACTTATTCTGCAGATGAGGAAATTGAGAGTGTGATAATCTAAATGATCTAGGACCATAGATAGAGGGATAGGAATAGTCTCAGATGCCAACCATTAAATGAAAATTCTCTGACTAGAGTTTTCTTTCTCTGCTGCTGTGCTTTTGACTTACCGTGGTCATACAAGTAGTTACCCACAGACACCCAGTGTTTGTTTGTATCATTAATGAAGCTTGATTGGTAACTTTGTATATGCCCTTAGTAGCAAAGTCCATAAAGAGTAAAAAAAAAAAATATGGATGCCCGTGTTAGCCTTATAGAAAGAACTCCAAGTAATAGAACATGTTATTTATCTGTCACATAGGTTATACCACCTTATATAACATAGTATTCCTTCCTTAAATAAAAGGATGAGCAGAGTAAATGTCTCAACAACTGTCATTGTTAAAGATTGTTTAAAAGCCATACAAGCCTTCATTTGCCTGCAAGACTTGTGACATATGGTCAGAAATAGCTAGAAGATTTATTGTGTCATCTCTGTTGGATCAGATTCAAAATATTCTTTAACAAGAATCCCATCCCTCATAATCCTTGGAAAAAACCTTCAGAACTCATAGAGCATATAGAAGCAGACAGCAAATGATGAGATTTAAATGTCTAGAAATTACACATTCTAATCAGTATTGCAAGCCCATCATAAAAAATACTAAGAAAATGTAATTTTTTTTTACTGACAGGACATTTTAACTGACATTTCATTGACCTAAAAAATACAATAATATAGATAACACTTCTGAATTTCTCATTGCATATTACAATATGCTCAGCAGACAGATTTTTACAATTATACAAAAAGTCAGTCACCTTTTGTATTTTAGCATTTCAAATTTTGCCTTAAAAATAATATTTTTAGAAGTTACACTTGTAAGATTTATTCATTGTCTTGGTTATAGTTTTGCTGTTGTCATTTTTCTTTTCCTTTTATTCTTTTACTTCCTTCCCTTCCTTCTTTCTACATTCTTTCTTTCTTTTTCAAGGAATGGTCCTCTGGGCAAGAGAAGGAAAGCAGTGGTAATGTAAAAACTAACAAAATCAATAAGAAAATTAGATTTTTAAATACAAAGCTCATAAACACAGATTTGGCATTTACCTTCCAGTTACTGAAGGAATAATATGGAAAATTTCCTTCTGCCTAAGTTTTATCAAATGTATAAAAACTAAAGAAATTTTGAAAGTTCAAAATTAAAAGCCTCAGGAACAACTTGAGTAGAGAAACTTGCAATAAAGAAATCAACTAACAAAATAAAATATTTTAGGAGGATGAAGGAAAACAATCAAATCTCCTGTGTACGTGGGAAGAAAAGGGGGAGGGGGGAAATCACTTTCATTTTTTTCCAAAACTGCTTCACTGCTAGAAAATGTATGTTCCTTGTCCTAAGCCAACCCTCTTTCCAATTCTTCTCTCTGTTTACTCCCTATTATTAAACTCAATGATTTATTTAACTCAACAAAAACTTTTTTTAAAGTTTAACTCAGAGTACAAAGACCAAAAAAAAAAAAAAAACCCAGGAATAGGCCTTCTAATAGCAAAATGCAACTTACAATTAAATATAATTTTTATAAATTTAGGGTGTGGTGTGAGCAAAGAAGGAATAATGCTATTAGTTAGCATTTAGATAACAAGGTTTTCAAAATATTTTATTTTTTTGTCATTTTATCTTTGCAAAAACCTCTGAGGTTTTTGCTACATGCCATGTAGCATGCCAGATGAGGACACTGGAATTGAGATAAATGACTTGCTCAGGATGACACTTACTAAGCTTCTGAGACAGGATTTCATCACACATCTTTCTGATTTTAAATCAAGCACTCTACCCATTAGCCCACTTTCCTGCCTCCTGAAATGCCAGCAAAGTGCTCTTAGAAAATCTGAGGAAAAAGAAGAATCGTGTGTCCAGATTGCCCTGTTGATGAGCATTCACTACTCAGAAATGTAAGCATTGTAAGGCATGACAGCAAGAACTTAGATGATTCCTTTCTAGCTTCAAATTGGGGCATTCTCATTTGAAGCTGAATGACATGTTCCCAGTCAGTATGTTTATGAAAAACATATTATAAATCAACCTGAGCATTCTGGAGACAAAAGACCCCAGTGTTCCTTTTTAAGGTAATTTTCAGGTTCCAAATTCAAAGTTTCAAAAATAACCTAAAGTTGTCTGGGAAAACATAATCCTGATTCTCTGAGCTAGCATAAGATTTTTCATTATAAATCTAGAAAATTAATCTCCTGAGTTTAGAATAACTAAGAAGCAAGAGAAGGAGGATGTTAAAGAACAAGGTTAATAAAAATTTATCCAAACAGTCACTACTGCTCTTTGATAAATATTTCCACACCTGTTCCTTCAGAAGTTCCAAATTCAGGTAAACACCTATTAAATTAAAAGTGATCTGTGCTGAGCATTAAGTTGCCCTGTTTGTTCTTGGACTGGGGTCAAGCATAAAGAACTGTAGAATGGTGAGACTCAAAATACCAGACTAGATCCAAAGTTAAAATGTCAGAAATGTCTAGGGCACTTGTGTAGCTAAAGCTATGGTTTCATCTGAGAGTTAGAATTCTCTCTCTTTTTTTTTGGACAGTTGAGCTTTACTGTAGTTCATTATATTCATATCATTAAGAATTAATATGGGGCACAGCATTCTGCTCCAATGTCGAGCATCATTTATGGAAAAAAGAGTCCACGTTGAGGGCCAGAAATCACAGCAACAGTAATTAACCTGAATCACACAGTGGAACGCTTTTGTTAATAATGATGCCATGTAAGTAAAGATTTGTGTTTAGAAGAGAGAACAACAAGAAAAACAAGAAAAATATCAAAATTAAGCAACCTCAAAAGCAATGAAATCTACTGCAGTTGGTGGATTATACAGTGGTTTATTTTCTCCAAAAGGCGTTGGAAACATATTGTAGAATTTGATTTTCAGTTAATTCTGTGAAAATCATGTTTCTACCCCTCCCAAACACACAAGTTAAAACAAGTTCTCTAAAAAATGTGGAGGTTTCCATATAAATGAGAAATATCTTATTCAATTAGTAGTCTTTATGCTTAATGTGCATTGGTCTGTAATGACGGGATTTGATGATTGGAATTTGTAGAAAATGCAAGACGTGTGGAACTTTCCTAGTTATCCTAATCATGGATATGGAGAATGTTGTTTTAGAGACAAGCTCTTATCCCTAAGCTCAATAGGGGACTAATTATAAAGGCATTGCAGTTATGAAAAATAGTTTCCAATTCTTTATGATATGAGGTCTCAAAGAGCCTAATCACTAATGTATACTGTGTATTTCTAATGAAAGTTTCATTTGCTCATATCCCTATTTATAATAAAGTGGTGGGCTATATTTCAGGGAAGAAATTTAAATTTTTGAAGAATTTTGATTTAAAAAAAAAGATATTATTAATTCCTCAGACTCTAGTTGCATTTCCTTTACCTATAGTGATGTTATTTTTGCATGGTATTATACATAATATAGCCTATTTTAGAAAAATGTAGAATAACCAGTGTTTTGTAATATACTGGTGAAACATGACTAAGTTTGGCATCCATAAAATGCAAATTGAGGAGAAAATATTTTAAAATTGAACTAACTGGAACATTTATTTTAAAAGTAAATTAATCCCATTATTTAAAAAATGTCTAAAATTATATTATGTACAATTAGGAAAGAAACATTGATTTAGGGGAAAATAAAGAACACAGATAATTATAATATTTTACTACCTTGGTATTTCATTGCAAAATATAGTAATTTAAATAATTTTCCCTTTCTCCAAAGTCAGAGTTATAAGATGTAGGCATGAATTTTGAAAATGGTTCCCCTCTGATAGTGATAATTTGGGTAAAGCTGATAGATTATTTGGCATTTTATGAATGACTTAAAAGAATTTGTTTTGAACTGTAGTTTTGTGTTAGACTTTACCAAAAGTTCTAACATTAAAAATGAATTAATCTTTCTCCCTAAATAGTCTGTTGAGCATTATGAAAGTTACAAATTACTAATTCCTTATGTAATCTATATAGATCTGTATCTCACTTTGAGTTTTGTGGTTTTAAAAATAAAATTTCTGAGTTAGTATACTTCTTCACATTTTTATTTTTTCTCATTAGAAATGATTTCTTTTGCATCTTCTACTTTTTTAAAATGTCTAACCAGATTTGACACCATGATTCCACTGCATAGTTAACATGAACTGAATTGTGTACATGAAAAATAAAATATTGATTGAAAGAACTAAAAATTGAAACAATGATCTTCTGATGTAAGTACTTCCTTAATTTGCATCTGGCAAGTTTTTTAATGTCCTCAAGATAATTCCCAATTTTCCAAATGCTAAAACTAAGGCCTGGTCACTTTTAAACTTAATTTTTAAAAAAAAATATTTATTTATTTTGCTGAGGCAATTGGGGTTAAGTGACTTGCCCAGAGTCACACAGCTAGGACATGTTAAGTGTCTGAGACAGATTTGAACTCAGCTCAGGTCCTCCTGACTTCAGGACTGGTGTTCTATCCATTGCGCCACCTCGTTTTCCCATACTTTTAAATTTTAGAGTAAAATACCACACCTTCCTTTGAGCATAACTATGGCTTTGTTGACTCGTCATTCATCGTAATATATTTCCAGTGAATATATTTCAAGAAAAAATAACTTGGTCTTTCTTTTAGAGGAATGACAGAGGTGATGAGCTTTGAGAAGTATGCTAACTCAGACATTTTGCTTTTAAAATCACAAAACTCAAAATGAGGCAGAGATCTATATAGCCTTTGTAAGGGATATGTAACCTGTTGAACTCTTTCTTTCATAGTATTCAACAGACTACTTAGGGAGAAAGAGATTAATTCATTTTTAATGTTTGGAAAATATAGTCATTAAAAAGCAGATAACATAAAATGCCAGAAATGCTTTTAACATTACAAGAAGTGCCCTTCTTTCCTAAATAGCTCGCTACTTTTGGAGATCTAGATATGCTGAGGTATAAAATATTAAAATAGAGGTTACTTTTTAAAATGCAGTGTTTCTTATCAGAAAAAAAACAGTTTGAACAAGCAGTACTGTTGTATAATTCATGATGTTGCTAATAAGATAGTCTAGGAACTTCATGTGTTATGCTTCTGAGAATGACTAGCATTTTGTACAATCAAGATTATTCCCTTGTTCATGTCTGCTTAAATATATGCAAATTCCATTAGGCTGCTTGGGATAGTAATTCCACAGATTTTAACACATTAAGATTATCTATGCATATTTTATTGGTAAGGTTCATATAGGGTTGAGTTGGGGTAAGGTGCAATAGAGGTGGAAGTTACCCTTGATAGTCTTAGACCACCATCAGTGATGCTCTAAATCATCAGGACAAACCAATCCATTTACCTGACAGGAAAACAGAGTGGATGACTGGACAAAACAATTTTTTACAGCCCCATCTGATCTATTATTCTAGAAGGCTTCATCATAAATATGTTTATAACTTTATTTTTCATTGTTTGAACTCACTGAATAACTGCAGGAGTGTAGGTAGGTCATGAAGTTATTTTTTTATGGGATCACAACTTCATTTTGTTTATTCAGGTACAGTCATAATATGCCACAATTGTGTAGAATAAGGAGTCTTTGAGTAGATTTCAAGGGCTTTCTGAACTTGGATGATGAATAAGTTACACCTTTATTTTCACTAACTTCTAGCTGAAATTTACTATTTCCTCTGAATATGAATGGAGGCAACAAAGAATAGTGTTATGTAGGTTTCAACAGACTGACAGAGAGTTGCATGATACAATAAAGGTTTAAGAACTCCTGGTCTAGAGTGAATTAAAGGGAAATGAGTCCTTATTCATTATAGTGAGTGCTTTATTTGGTTTCTGCCTCAAGTTAGAAAATGAAAATGGCAACTGTCTAGGTATTATAAGTATCTCCTATTTATCTGCCATAGATTGTTTATTTACACTTGGTCTAATGTTTTATTGCTAATTATGATTAATGATTTCTTCCACTTCATACATATCTACCATTAATTATCTAGGCAAAAAAGAAAAACAGATTTATTATTCATGCATCTTGATAATTCTGTTAAGAATGTTCATTTTGTATAATCTTAACTTTTCCTTAAAATAAATTGACATTAAATGCTACATGTGTGTCCTGAGAACTGACTAAAGTGACAAGACCTTAACATCTCATCTCTTATGTTATAAAATCAAATACTAAAATATATAGAAATAGAATATTAAGCCAATGGGATGTGTAAGCATGAATACTTGGTTTTAAGTTTGTAATTTTTCTCTTGCATTACACAATTGCACCGGGGCAGAAGTATATGAAAGAAGCTAGACTTTCAGGGCCTTGTGAAAAATAAGTTAAATATAGAGTCTTTTAATCAGTATCCATAATTTTGCAGGGAGTAGTTTGAGTAGAATGATGAAACTGCAAGCCACCATGAAGGATAACAGAACTTCCATAGTTGTTTCACCGGATTTTCTTAGGGAAAAACAAAACTGAAATAAAAAACAATAAAAGAAAAGAAAAAAATCCAGAAAAGGAATGGAATTATTTCCAATGGAAAAAAAGACATTCTCAAAATACATTGCCCACTATTTCTTTAAAGAACAAAGTGAAGAATTTTTTGATTCTATGTCTTACCTTCAAGTTGACAACATATGCATAGTGATCTAGCTTACCATTTTATTCTAAATTTTATAAATGCCTTCTGCTTCAGCAGACATGTTCTTACAACACATGTATTCACCCCAAAAGAAAACTGAAAAGTGGAGTGATATTTATCTTCAAATATCTAAGAATAATTCTTGTATGAATTTAGGCAAGTCACTAAACTTTTCTGGAGATCATTTTATTCAACAGTAAAATGAAGGGATTGCAGCAAGTGATATTTAAAGTCCCTTTTATTTCTAAAGTTATATGTCTATGGTTATTCAGAGAGCAGAGTTAGGAATAATGGTTCCAGATATTATAGAATGGGAGACTATAAATTATTTTTAAGATAATATTTATTTACACCCTTTGATTTTTAAATCTCCTAACATTTTCTATTGTCTTGATTTGATTCATTAGAATGAAAGTAGAAACATCTACTATTTAGAGCCATCCTAAAATGGAATGGGTCACTTCTTCAAGAGATGTTTATTTTTGTTGAAAGTAATCCAAGTAAAGGCTTACTAAACACCTGCCAGACCTGTTATAAAGTGAACTATTTATTGAGGTTAAAAAATTGAATTCGATTTTTAAGTTCTCTTAAGTACATAAGTTTATGTACTTAATCAAGATGTGCTGGTGCTTTGTGGACTTCTGTTTTAAATAAACCATTCCATTTCCTTTAAAGTATATTTGGGCTAAATTATTTGGGGGTATACATAATGCCTACTTTGAATTATGAGAGAGGGTACGGTGGAAGGGGACAGCTGTTTTGCTATTGTCTTGCAGGATTGTCCTTTGGATTAAAATGGAGATTTATTTTTCATGGAACTTAGGCCAAGGTTTTCTGGATTCATGCCGTTTGGAAACAGAAATAAATGAGACATGCAAATAAAGAAAGGATGTGTGAAATCATTAATGGGAAATGAAATTTACTATGCAGGCAAGATAAGAATTGCATTTCAGAAATATTGATAAGTGAATGTCAAATCATACATTTATATGCGACCATTTGGTTACTTTGGCAACACAGGCATTATTAGAGGTTCCTGATAAGCATTGCTCCTTTCATTATCACCTGTGGGTTTTGTTCCTCTGTCTCCCAGGAATATTCCTAATTTGATAAAAAAAACTAATTAATATATTTAATTGTAGAATATATGCATTTATTTGAAGAGGAGTTTTCTTTAATGTTTTATGGATCACTATGGCTTTCTTGATGTTGCACAAAGGATTTCCCAGTAAGATATTTGACTTAAATATTTCCGAAGAGTAAACATTTGGAATACTTAATTAAAATGCAAAAGTATTTTTTTAATATTTCTTTTTTATACTTGTAATATTTGTTTTCAAATATATGAGTTGGTGTAGAAAATACATGACTATCATAAATACAAGCTAAATGTCATGAAGTATGACTGTAGCAGTATTATTTGTTTTGCTAGTGATTCTTAAAAACAACAAAAAAGATATATTGGTTTTATTACTGAATTATTTTAATAGTCACTTCACCTACAATAAGTCAGGCAAATGCAATATTCCTACAAAGCATAACATAGCATGTTTTTGAAATCTAATTGTGTTGTTATTTTCAAGTTAGCTAACTGAAAGATATTTTTTTTCATTTAGAAATAAAAATTATTCTGTCTCTTTGGGAGAGGTTTGAATTTAGAGGCATATCATTTTGAGGACAATAGATTTATATCTTTATATCTGATCCTAAACTGATTGGTAGGAAAACACCTGATTTAGATGCAACAGAAATTGAAAAAGACAAGGAAATAAAAACTCTTCAAAATCAGGTTAGTAGGATAAACTAGAAATCCATATAAATACTTTGCCATTTTATGTACTTGCACATAAGATAAGATAGTTTCAGGAAAGCAGCTTAAAATAACATTGTTGGAATAATATATAAGCTTCTCTAGAGTCAAGTGAATAATTATTTCCATAAATTGACAATCTCCAGTCTGTTGACTAATGTAGCCAAGGCTTTCATCTTTCTCAGAAAAGAGATTTTGATCAGATGTAAATGCAAATCTATTTCTTTTTCAAATTTTTAATCTCTTTAATTGAGTCATAGACATTACCAATTTCAGTGATTTTTCTTTACCATTTTAAATAAACACCACCTTTAATCAGAACCTTTTTATGAGATAACTCATATGCCATTTGACATCTGGAATCTTCTCTTTAAGTTATGGGCACAGGAGCTGAAATGAACATATTCATGTCCGGAATGCTATGCAGATGTCTAGACCTTTGTTACTTTTTACAGTACTTTCAATTTGGGCATTCCATTTTTACGAGAAACACAGTTAGGGTATTTAATATTTTGGGGTTATAGAATTATTTTCCATTTTAGCAAGTCTAAAATGCATTTCTTTCTTTTTTTTACCTTGGTCAGCCTGTGGGGTTATCAAATCTTACATTTCTTAGATTTTCCAAATTGTTACTAAACCAAAATGAATTTTGAACCTAACAGTTTTTGTTCTGAAAGTCCACTTGCTTGCCATTCAATATGTTTTCTCTTTATAGAAACAAAACAGAAATAATGATTAGGTTGTCAGGATAGCCCTCTCAAGTCTGTTTAAACACAAGGAGCAGTGAAAGGAGTATTAGACTTTATAAGTAAAAAGAAACTGATTTTACACTATTTGGCAAAAATTGCTGGGAAACTGGGCACTGACTAAAATCTTACACCCTATAACAAGGTAAGATCAAAATGGGTTCATGATTTAGACATAAAGGATAATACATATTTAATAGTTAGGAGAACAAGGGATAGTTTACCTCTCAGATCCATGGAGAAAGAAGGAAGTTATGGCTAGAATAAGAACTAGAGAAGATTATGAAATGCAAAATGGACAATTTTAATTACATTGAATTAAAAAGGATTTTCACAAACAAAACCAATGCAGCCAAAATTAGAAGGGAAGCAGAAAGATGGGGAAAATTTTATATCTAGTGTTTCTGATGAAAGTCTCATTTCTAAAATATATAGAGAATTGTTCTCATTTCTAAAATACAGACAAAATTAACTCAAATTTGTAAGAATATAAGCCATTCCCCAATTGATAATAGTCAAAGGATATGAACAGGCAATTTGCAGATGAAAAATTAAAGCCATTTCTAGTAATATGAAAAAAATGCTCTAAATCACTATTAAGTATAAAAATACAGATTTAGACAATACTTAGATACCATTTCACACCTCTAAAACTGGCAAACTTGACAGGAAAACATAATGACGAATGTCGGAGGTGTAGTGGGAAAACTGGGGCACTGAGGCAATTGTTGATAGAGTTGTGAAATGATCCAAGATTTTGGAGAGGAATTTAGAACTTTACCCAAAGAGCTATCAAAATGTTCATACCCTTTGATTCATCAGTTTCTCTAATGGGTCTGTATGCCAAAGAGATAATAAAAGAGAGAATGGGATGCACAGGTGCAAAAATGTTCATAGCAACCCTTTCTGTAGTGGCAAGGACCTGAAAATTGAAGTAATGCCCATCAATTGGAAAATGGCTGAATTATATGAATGTGATGGAATATTATTGTTCTATAAGAAATAATGAGCAGGCTGATTTCATAAAAGCCTGGAAAGACATATGACCTGATGCTAAATGAAATGAGGAGAACCAAGAGAACACTGTACACAACAACAACAACATTATATGATAATCAACTGCAATGGACTTGGCTTTTTTCAGCAATGAAGTGATTCAAGACACTTCCAATAGTCTTGTGTTGGAAAGTGCCATTCACATCCAGAGAGAGACTTACACAGACTGAATATTAATCAAAGCGTAGTATTTTCACCTTTTCTTCTTGTTGGTTTGCTTGTTTTTTTCTTTGTGCTTTTTTTTAAAATTTGATTTGGTTTTTTTGGTGCAACTAATATGGAAATATGTGTAGAAGAATTGCACATGTTTAATCTGTATTAGATTGCTTACTTTCCTGGGGGAAAAAGAGAGATAAAAATTTGGAACACAAGGTTTTGCAAAAGTGAATGTTGAAAACTTTGCCTGCATTTGAAAAAATAAAATACTATTAAACAATTTTTAAAATGTTAATATAAATTAACATACAATAAGAAGAAAAGAACTGAGTTCAAATTGTTAATTTATATAATTTAAATAGCTTTGTATGCTAGTTAGTGTCTCTTAGATCCAGATTCTTCATCTGTAAAATGGAGAAGGTCATAATCAATAATATTTGGAACTATTTTTCATACAAAGCTTTGGGCAAACTGCTTTAAATGTATCAAAGTAACGTATAATTGAGTTATTTTGAATAGCATAATTGCAAGGCTAAGTAGTAGTGATATGTATACATATATGCACGTACATATATGCATGCATATATACATATGACATATACAAATATAAAATAAAGACCTACCATGTACCCCAAGCTAGAGTAGGCATTAGGGAGAAAGCAAAGAGCCTACAGTGTAGGATAACGCCAAAAGAATTCATGACATTTTAATTGTCATCCTTTTATAAAATATTTGAACAAGTGTTCAAATATTAGAGACTGACTGGTTTGGAAAGTAAATAAATTGATCTTCATAAAAAAAGGATGTTATATATCCTGTCATTGATTTTGATGTACTTCATTTTCTACTTGGCAAGAATGTTAGAATATAATCAGCTCTGACTCTTAGAGTATCATGGCCTAAATCCATTTCTGGTGATATGTGCTTTTTAATAGGTATGGCAAAAATACTTTGTATTTGTGAGTTTAAGTTGTGTAGATTTCTTTGCTTCTTGCTTTGGTTAGCACATGATGCCAATACCACCCTTAGATGATAATTTTATAATAATATGATATGATATTCTACCATATAGGATTTTGTAATTTTGGGGGGATTGTTTTGTTTTGATGTCATTGACTCTGTTTATAATATCCACAAAAATGACTGCTTGATGGAATATTACTAATATGTTATGTCAAAATATTTTTGTCTGTAACCACATATAAACTAATCAATTAGAAAGTACATTTTGTCAGCTGGAATTTTTTTCCCTAATAGTACTAATTCTATAACTACATTATGAAAATTGAAGGGGTTAGGATTCATATATTCAGATATAAAATTCCATCTTAATTTTTAGTTTAATAGTCATTTTTACTTTTTTATGTAATTACCTTTCTGAAACATTTCCAGTTAAATATTATTCTCTCCATGAGAAATTTGAGAGTTAGTTCTTGAACATAATTCTACACTGACAAGAAAACACTTCCATAATTTGTTTCAAATGTACTTTAGTTACCTATGGAACTCTTATATACTCAGAATTAATCTTGGAACATCAGATCAATAGAACTTGAATTAAATGTTAGGGAAAAAAAGAATCTTCTCAACACATAGGTCTAATCACATCCCCAATTTAAACCTTTCTGGTCATTCCTTGTAGCCATTTGATGAAATCTGAAGACATTGGCCTATCATTTGTTACTAGAATATTGTTCTAATTATAAGCATTATTTCCTTCTATTTTCCTAATTTCCAAGCACATTTTGTTCTTCATTTCTCTACTTCTCTATTCCAATTCCATGTATCCCAATATTCTACGTTTTCTTCCATGCTTGAAACATTATCTAGATGTGTGCCTTTTGAAATGAATTTACTAAAAGACTTAACTCAAATACCACTCTGTCCATCAAGTTTTCTTTTTTCCATTTAATTTCCATAATTCCAAGAAAAATGATCCCTTCTCATATTTCTAGTAGTACTTTGTCTTGATCCTTCCTTTGCCCTCATCTTATTCCATGCATACCCTGATTCCTTAATAGCATGTAAACATTTTGAGAAAAGTAGATATATTGTTTTTCACATGTTTGAAATACAGAAACCAGCAAAGCACTTTACACAATTAAGGCATGTAGTGAATTTTTTTGTTGCTTGAAGAAAGAGACACGAAACAGAAAGACAGAGAGAGACAGAGACAGAGACCCAAAGAGACACAGAGAGAGACACACAGAAACAGACAGACAGAAGGACTTATCCTGAGTTCTTACACACAGACATTGATGTTCCCATGAATATTATCAGTAACACTAATCATCTTCTGTGATGTTAAGCACTGGCAAAATAAAAAGTAGCTCTTTACCATCAAAATGTTAGGAGCCTCAGACATAGATAGCCATATTTGATGTGTTTTGCCTTTGAAGTAGCAAGATCAACTAGAATTTTTTTTTCAAAAGTTCTCTCCAGTTCAGAAAACAGTGTGATACTCTGGAGCTCAGAGCTATCAAAAACAAACAGGCTGTTTATAAATGAACCTGAACAAAGTAAATGGGCATTGAAAGTAGAGGATAAGAACAAGTCCCGAATGAGCTGAAGAATAATATACATTTGAGGCACTTCTTGAAATGGAGTTATATGCAGGAATTTAAAAAAAATTCATGAATAAAAAGTATTCACTAAGTATTACCGGATTCTAATTAAAGCTAGATTTACGAGAATAATGCATTTATAGATATCAGATATTTGCCTTTACTCCTAAATAAAATGATTCACTTTTCAAATTTAATAATCTATAGCCCCAGCAGAGTACCATGTATTGTTTTTGTAATGGTAATGATAGTGTCAAAATAATAATACATTTTGGAAAATGTCAAATTATATGGAGTGGCTTATACATTGCTAAAAAATAATCCTAAAATTAGTTCAGAAACTGAAAGGGATGAATGTATTGTTGAATAGGATAAAACTCAACTATTTTATTGTCCATTGTTATGATGTCAAAGCTATGAGTAGCATTTATTTTGAAAAGTACTTTATTTTATTGGGAAAAGAATGTAGATGTCCATAGAGAAGCTGTTTTAATTTATTAATTATTGTGAAACCTTGGCTTCCTGGAATTTTTAAAGAACAGTAAGTGAATATTGATAGCTAGATTTCCTGAAGGGTACAATATTTGCCTCTTTAAGTACACTGTATTTTAGAAAATAATTTTGGATGGAAAAAGAAGTGCCTTTCTACCTGGGCTATAACCCCTTTAAAATATAGAGGAAAATCTAGAAATAAATGGAAACTGCTTTTCAGCAGCTGTACCAGTGATGAAAACACTCCATACATTATATAGCTACTGTATTTTATTCAAAGCAAAGCCGCTCTAGCCCTTAGGGCCATATTTAATCTAATTTTATGCATTATTTAACAAGCTCGAGAAGAAGTCAAAGATGATTGAAGCGTTTTATTCTGGAAGAATGGCTTTTGTCATTAATAGGGAATACAGAAGAAAATACTGTTTGGAATTGTGCATTTAGTTTGGGAAATTTTTTTTTCAATGCCAGTGCTAGATATAGATAAAAATGACTAATATTAAAAGACACGGAACTGAAAAGTGCATATCTACTCCTATTATAAAATGCCTTTGAATGTCTAGAGAGTATCCAAATATATTTTTATTTGTTGAAAAAAATTAAAAGGGGATGTATTACCATTTATATTAATTCCATTCCTTATACAGTAAATGTAAGAATAAGGGAGCTTCTCCTCAATTAGCTTTGAACAAGGGTATATTTTATATGTGTCTTGTGAAAGGCTTTACATTCCAATTGTGGATACTTCCTTTAGGTTCAAAAGAAATTTGGAACCATTTGATTTTATGATATTTTAAAAAGGAGTTGAATATTGAACTAATGTGGTCAAAACTGTGCTTTAGGAGTATCATTTTGGTAGCTATTTGGAAGGTTAATTAAATAAAGGAGCAACTTGAGCCAGAGGAATACAGAGATCAAGATTATTATAACTGGCCATGTAGGAAATGATGAATGCCTGAACTATGGTGGTTGATTTATGAATGAAGAGAAGAAGCCATATGGAAAGGATATCCCCGACATGGAAATTGTTTGGAATGAGTGACTTTTTGGTTGAGGAACTTAGTTAATGAAAGAATGGTGGTATTCTGAACAAAAATATGGAAGTCTGCAAGAGAAGCTTTTGGGGTTGGGAAAGTAATGTTTTATGGAATTATGTTTTAGGCATGTTTAGTTTGAGATAAGATATTTATGCCCAAATTTCAATTGGAAATGTAGCTCTGGACTCACAATTACATATCACTATTCATGTTCATTGTAAGCCAATGCAAAATTTCACTTACAAGTTAGACCAAAGATATCTAATTAGTATAGGTATACAATAGAAAAATGGGAAATTAAAATTCATAGTAGTTTTACATTATAATGTGTTATACCAATAGCCTGTGTACCCATACAAATCTGTTTACATTTCCTCATAGGAAGGAGAGGCTTTTTTCAACATGCAAGCAGTTTAATTTGTTTCTTTATTTTTTGTGCCAAACAGAAAATGTGTCCACATTTTCTTTTTTTTTAATTTAATTTTTTTTTTCTTTATAATGCTTTTTATTTTTCAAAACATATGCGTGGACAATTCTTCAAAACCTTGTGTTCCAATTTTTCTCTTGTTTCCCCCATGCTCTTCCCTAGATGGCGAGCAGTCCAATATATATTAAACATGGTAGAAATATATGCTAAATCCAATATATGCATACATGTTTATACAATTATCATGCCGCACAAGAAAAATCTTATCGAATCAGTAAAAAAAAAAAGAGAGAGAAGTAAAATAAATGCAAGCAACAACAAAAAGAGTGAAAATGCTATGTTGTGAACCACACTCAGTTCCCACAGTCCTCTCTGGATGTTTATGGCTCTCTTCATCACTAAACAATTAGAACTGGTTTGAATCATCTCATTATTGAAGAGAGCCATGGTTATCAGAATTGATCATCATATAATCTTGTTTTTGCTGTGTATAATGATCTCCTGGTTCTGCTTATTTCATTTAGTATCAGTTCATATAAATCTTTCCAGACCTCTTTGAAATTATCCTGCTGGTCTTTTCTTATAGAACAATAATATTCCATAACATTCATATACCATAATTTATTCAGCCATTCTCCAATTGGTGAGTATCCATTTAGTTTCCAGTTTCTTGCCACTACAAAAAGGGCTGTCACAAACATTCTTGCACATGTGGGGCCCTTTCCCTGAAGTCAGGACTTTTGAATGCAATTTTATATTGGAAAACCAGTACTGACTCTTCAAAATAGAACCAAAGAAAAAATTTTTTTATCAAGTTAATATATTGAGAAAGAAAAACTGGTATACATATAGGTACTTCTATGAGTGATCTTAAATAAAAGAAAGATAGTGAACTATAATGGTCATCCCCTAAATACTTCTCTTTGCTTTTTAAAAATTATATAATCTGCTTTTGTTATATTGGCTATAGTTTAATACAAGATTGCTTTAGAAAACTTAGCATTTTAAAGCATGAAGACCCTTCTCTCCATTTGTCACAAAGAGACATTAAGATATGAAATGAAATATAACCTAAGAGTAACAATAGCAGTCATTTAGAAAACTTATCAAAAAGTAAATTTAAATTTTGAATCTATTTCATCTCCTGTATATCTTGGAGGCAGAGAACTATAATTTGTCTGCATTTACACCATCCTTTTCAAAGGACTTATTTGTCATTAAAAGTCATGTTTTTTTTTACTCTATCTGTTCCATGAGCTGCATCATTGGAGGGAGTAATCACATCCATGAGATCTCTGATCTGTAGTTTTGACCTGTCCATTTTATTCTTTCATTTACTAGTGTCTTCTTCAGATGTTTCTTTCAGAAAATATTTATTATATTTTTGTACCTCTTATGTGTAAAACAGGGCAGAATGTCATAGTGGATAAAAAGTGATTCATGAGTCTGAGAGATATTGATTCCTGCTTTGCCTTAGATATATGTATTTTAGCTATTTGACCATGGGCAAGTCTCTAATCTTAGTGCTCCTCAGGAGAACTTTCTTTCTCTCTCTCTCTCTCTCTCTCTCTCTCTCTCTCTCTCTCTCTCTCT
>JAJPUD010001037.1:160575-171024 GCA_023553655.1 Myrmecobius fasciatus | reverse complement strand
TCTCTCTCTCTCTCTCTCTCTCTCTCTCTCTCTCTCTCTCTCTCTCTGTCTTTCTCTTTCTTCTTGTTCTTCTTTTCTTCTTCTCCTCTCTCTCTTTCTCTCCATCTCTGTCTTCCTGTCTTTCTGTCTCTCTGTCTTTCTCTGTCTCTGTATTTCTCTGTCTCTATGTCTTTCTCTGTCTCTCTGTCTTTCTTTCTGTCTCTCTCTCTGTCTGTCTCTCTCTGACTGTTTCTCTCTGTCTCTCAGTCTTTCCCAACTCATTGGTGTGGTGAGTTTCCTCAATGAGAGTTCCCTAAAATGATTAAATCACATTGCCCTGCTACTTTAAATCTACTTGGCTTAAATAGAAAAAAAAGGAAAATAGTCCAAAGGATGATATATTTGGTATAGAAATGAACTTAAAGATGATCTTATTCAGTCCTTTCTTTGCAGTTGAAGAAACAGATATGAAAGATTCACTCAGAGATATAAATATGAGGAAGAAATAAAGTGCCATAATTGGAGAACTATACAGAATATGTGGCATCCCATCCCTGGAGTCAGTCTGATAATAGACATGCTAATACAAGTTCTAGCCGATCTGATAAAACTATAAAGGCTTTTGAATTTGTGCAAGGGCAAACTGTCTAGGTCCTATCTAAGGAAAAACCAGGCTGGATGCAGATAGTAATCTCCATATGTCAGCCATCAGGTGAAGAATTCCATTGGCCTTATCAATACATGGAAATAATCAGAAGTCACCTTCTCTCAAAGTCTTAAAGTGCATGTATCCATTCTGTCATCCAATTTCTCCTTGTAAACAAAAAATAGCAGGGTCAAATGGTAGAGTTCAAAGGGTCAATTTTCTGACATAACTGTCTTACAGATGGAATCCATTAGGAAGGAAATTGTTATCTTTATTTTTCCCTTCTGGTCCAATACTGAGAAGAAACTTGAGAATTTACAACTCCTCCCAAAGATAGAGTTTCTCTTTCACATTCTTTTGCGATGTTGATCCAAGAAGAATGCTTACAGTTTATGGAATCATGACTCTGATACCATCATGTTGTTTGAACATGACAGCTTGTGGTTGATCCCTCCTTTCCCCTTTTTATTAAGAAAAGATTAAAACCCAGTTTTTTCTCTCCTTATGCCATATAAAAGTGCAATATTTTACTTTTCATTTTGGATCAAATAATAGCCTAGAGCATCTACATTTCACATTTGTGTTCTGATTGCTGATGTGAAAGCAAAAGTAACAGCATTTTCTTTATCATTAGGTGATGAGACTTGTCACCTCACTTTATGAGCATCAGATTCTTAGCTCAGGGAGCAGCCAGGGGCAGACCATAAAATAAAGGATTATAGAGCAAAGATATTAGTAGAATAGTAGCATCAGCACTTCTTACTGTATTTAACTCAGAGATGATGAAGCCTGCCTGGGGAGCTAATGCTACTTAACAGTGTTTGGGCTAAAAGCCAAAAGGAAATTGTATTTCAGAGAAAGAAGACCTGGCATTCCATATGGTGGGTAATCCTGGTCACTTAATGTAAGGGTGTTTGGCCATTTAATAGTAGCCAAAAAAAGAAAGAAAGAAAGTAGGGGAGGAGAAGAGATAGACATGAATTTTATTGTCAAAGAGCAAATGTTTGGAGTTCTTTGTAGCCAAAAGGCAATTGATAATATATCACTTTGCTCAAGTTGATAGTAGGATAGTCAGAAAACATCTTTTCCCATTGAATAAGTTTCTAAGGCAACTTTGAACACCCTGCCTGCTTCCATACCCCTACCCAGACAGAAAGTATTAATTATGGGGAAGTTGAAGTGATTAGACACAGAAGTCAGTTATCTCCAGCATCATTCCCTGGGGTAATAGAAAGCCCAGTAGGAGTTAGTAGCCTCTCATACATTTTACTATCCTGAAAAGTTTTCTGGCCATTGATTTGAGGTTTAAATGAACTTAAAAGATTCTCTTGAAGGGATATATCTTTAAAAAGGCCAATTTTCTTAAATGAAACTTTCTGTATCTTATCTATTTCCTCTGTAGTTAGAGACTTAATAGCCAGCTACCTAGCATCATCAGTGTGGCATCTCAAAAATACAAATAACCATATGCTAGATAGGGCTCATGGGAGCCAGGATCATATTACTCGAATTATTGACAATATCTGTTACCATGAAATATTGTCTGTTAAGCACTGAATAAATATCCTGTCCTCTCTGGTTCCCAAATAGATTATTAATGAGGAAGAGTATTAGACACAAAATCAGAGGCCATATGGACAGTCATTTCTAACAGCAAATCTGGTCATTTGCTTACACAAACAAGCCTATGTTATCTGCCTAATCCATTATCACTTAAACTTTTATTTTCCTTGTTCTGCTCTGAACCGCCTCTTTGTATTCATCAAGAGGTCCCTAAATCTGTTCTTGCAAAACTCTAGGCCATTTTGCTTTGACCCTTTTAGGTCCTGAGCCTATTGGCCTGTCAAGGCAGTTAGTTCATTGATTTCTAAGTTAATTTTTTTAGCTAATTTGTGAGTAAATTTTACTTGCCATTATCACTACCAATGAAATTACGAGGTAGATTATCTTATTTTGCCTTATTCTTCCTACATTGGACTATATGTTTACCTAAGGAAGATTATACTCTTATGATTAAGAATCTTTGGTGAACAGAGAACATAGGTAGTGCAATAGATAATCTTTCAGACCTAGAGTCATGAAGGCTCATATTCTTGAGTTCAAATCTGTGTGACCCTGGAGTGGAGAACTGGAGAAAAATGACAAACTACTTCAGTATTGTTGTCAAGAAAACTCCAAATGGGACTACACAAAGAGTTGCGTATGACTGAAAAAACTGCACAGTTCTGTACTTAACTTTACAGATAAGAAAACAGAACTCTGGGGGAGGCATGAGGGGAGAAATGACTAATACCATGTCATATATAAGGAGGAGGAATGAATAAACATTTATTAAATAGCTACTGGTATTTAATGCACTGAACTAAGTGCATTTCAAACATCACATTTGACCCTCAAAATAATCCTGTCAGGTACATGCTGTTATATATCCCCATTTTTTTACAACTAATGAAAATGAGGCAAACAGAAGTCAATTACTCAGTTTCAAATAGGTAGTAGGTATCTGAGACCACATTTGAAAGCCTAGAGCTCTACTGAGCCACCTTGTCCCTTAATCCCCTTCATAGCCAGTAGATGCACAATTGGTGCTCAAAGTTAAAGTTTTGCACCCCAAAATCTATGAGTTTCTCTACTGAAACACCCTGACATTCCTTTTGAATTGAGCAAAGGATAGTATGGCAATTGAAAGACCTGTTAAAATCCTATTGCAATTGCTCATGGATGGAAATAAGAACAGATACTGTTATGACAGTAGGAATGGACATCAGAATATAGATGTAATATGTAGAATTGGAAGAATTTAATAACTGTTTGGAAATCAGAAATGAAAGAGGGAAGAATGAAAAAATAACAGGAAAGTATTGAATTAGCTAAATGATGGCACTAACATCAGAAATAATGGAGCTAGGAATAGATATCTTTGTATGTGTGATTATGACCTCAGTTTTTGATATATTGAGTTTGAGGTGTTGTGGGACATTTGGATGGAGATTTATATAAGCAGCTACTGCTAATAAGGATCTGGAGCTGATTCATATAGAAGTCATCATTGGAGGGTTTTAAGTTAAAAAATGATAAAAGAAAGAATATAGAGTATAGAGACCACATAGAGGGTTGTAGACAGAATGCTGTCTATGCTATCAGAAAAGAGGAAGAAGATAGTTGATAGAAGAAGAGATTTAGGAAAGCTTTATTTCTAAAAAATCATGATATGTGAATACATCCAAAATAGGCAATGCAAATGTTGCAGAACCTTCAAGGGGGGATCAAAAATGAAATCCCTTTGATTTGTCAACTAAGTGGCACTTATCACCTGAGACAGAGTAAGCAGAGTGATTGGAATTCAAGATAGTTTACAAGAGTTTGAGAGAAAGAACAGGTGGTAAAGACAGACAAATTATATCTAAATCCTATATAGATGGCATCAGGTATAATGATATAGGAGCTAGAAGATATTTTTGAGGCCATTTTGTCCGACTTCTTCATCTTAGGGATAAGAGACCTTGATATCTTAAGAGAGGTAATAATCACAAAGAGTTAATGCTAAAGACAGGATTGGAATCCTTTGCTTGAACATACCTTGATGAAAGATAGCATTTTAATCTTTATATTTGCCTAGTGACCACTTCATGTTAAAAGGCATTAATTCAGTGTCTACTCTGTCTGTGTTTTGGATTGCCACTTCATGGATCATCACAGCTAAATCACTTAACATTTAAACTACTTTAATCAGTTATGTTATTTAGCAAAATTCAAAAGAATATAACAGAAAGTTAATAAACCAACTAATCCACCTAGGCAGAAAACACTATTTCAGACTATTTTCTAAGATATTTCTTCCCAAATTCTTGATACACCATGTATAGTGAGTTTGAGAGACCTCTGGGACATTTGGGCAATTGGTGAAAGGGAAGAGAGATGAGATCTAGTTAGGAGATATCAGTATAAAGATAATGATGAAATTCATGGGAGTTGGTTGGATCATCAAAAGAGAAAGAATATGTAGAAAGATTATACCACACATAAGTAGAAGGCTATGCATAAAGATTCTATAAGGTACTGAGAGTGAGGATGGCAGAGAAAAAGAGGAATTGCAACCAAATCATATCATCAAAGCATAATGAGAAGATAGTATACAAAAAGAGTAATTGGTCTCACTGTCAACAGTTCAGAGAAGTCAAGTAAGTTGAAGACTGAGAAAAATTCATTAGTTTTAACTAAAAGTATTTATAATGAATTTGGACAGAGCAATTTATGTTGTGTGTTAAGGAACAGACTGTAGATTGCAAAGGGCTGAAAAGAGAAAGTTTAAAAGAGGAAGTTTAAAAGAGAAAACTTTTTCATGGAGTTTGTAAAGGAGAAAATATATAAGATAATAGCTTGGAGAGATAATAGATTTAAGTAAGGAATTTTTTTAAACAAGGAAGATTGGGGCTTGTTTGAAGGTAGCAAAATGTGGCCAATAGATGAAGAGAGGTGTAAATTAGGGAGAATGGAGATAAGATGTTGGATGACAAATGAGATAAAGGAATAAAAGAAACAGGCAGAAGAAAAAAGAAGGGCCTCCCCATCCACTAAATCTAGGAAATAGGAGGAAAGAAAATAGTTTGAAATGTGGAATTAGGGGAGCCAGTCATAATGGATGACTTCAATTTTGTCAGTGAAGTGTAATGCAAGTTCTTTTGCTGAAAGGTAGGAGGGAAATGATGATGTAGGTGTTATGTGATATGAAAAGAGTCGAAAATATCTGGAATAGTTTCTAGGGGGCTTTAATAATCATGCTGAAATAAGTCAAAGAACTGTTGTGTAATAGGACATAATTGAGATTAGTTAGTATAAATTTATGATGCACCCTATCAGCATAATATTTTGAGTTTCCTGTGAAGTTTAGTAGCACATGAAGAAAGAAGGCAAGAAGGTGAGAATTGGGATTTTTAAGGAGATGAAAAGTGATGACAATGGTGCAAATTGCTTCAGAGTAAAAAATAAAACTGAGCAGCTTACCTTGCTTAAGTCAAGATTTTCATGTAAGAAAGTGAGATCACATTTGAAGTGATAGCCTGGAGAAGTATTTAACATGAAAACCTATACATTTAGTAATAGAAAGGGTGGCTAATGAAGCAGTGTCTTTACCAATTAGCTGGGTTTCTTATATTTACAATGAGATAGAAAGACCCTGTCTGTAAAAGGTCTTATATGGAGGATAGGTTAGTTAAACTAGAATGAACCTTCTACTGGGCATAATGAATGGGACAAAAAGACTTGAATAGAGACCTAGGAAGAACTCACTTGACGGAAGTAAGTATAAGGGAAGAGGAGCTATAGGCCAGGGCAAACTCTAAATGTTCAAAGATTTATGAAAAGAGCAATTGAGCAAAAGATTTTAACTTTGCTCTAGTAGCAATGGTAATCCTGTTTTGGTTACCATTCCCTGAGATGCACAGTGGCTAGTTGTTTGCTGTGGGGGGTTGGTGTGTTGTTGGTGGTTCCATATATTATAAGTTATCCATTCAGATCTAAATTCTGTTGTTCTAGTGAAGTAATTGGATATCATCAAGCTCTTACTGTGGCTGGGGTTTAATTGAGTCTCCAATCAACAACTGAGTAAACTTGTAAACTAAACTCAATATCATTGTTAAAATTTTTAATGTTTTCTTTTTCAGGAGTCCTCATAGTGTACTCATAGTTATCGAGAATTATATTCATAATGTAAAAGGACAAATATAGCTTCATTGAATTTCTCTTTACTTTGAGCTATGTAAGATAAAAGGTTGTTTTTCTTTAAGAGATACATAAAGATGGATATTTTTAGTTGGCATTTGACATTTAGAAACCTAAAGAGATATATAGTACTTTATGCTTCCTGGCTTTTACTGTTGTCTTAAATGATAAATTCTTAAAGAATGTACTAAGTTCTGATTTATATCAAAGACACATGACTCCCAGTCCCCTGAAATCTGTTTTGTAAGTTCCTCTCTGACTTTTTTCTCAATTAGACTTATTAGTATATAAATGTCTAATATTTATTGTTCTTGTTAAGCATGGTACAAAATGAAAGTGTTGTATGGTCCACACATTTGAAATGGATCCCCCAAAATTTAAAAATAAATGTATTATTCTAATCAAGAGAAAAAACACCTTTTAAAATAATGTTATGGAAATGTATAGAGAAACAAATTTTCCTAGCTTCTTTGAACTTCATTTTTTTTCTTTAAAGTAGTTAAATCAAATTTTCTATTATATCCTTTTGGGGCCTCATATTTATACATCCCTAGCTATATCCTTAAATTTGTTCATTATTTATTCTTTTGGCAGAAAGTCATTAGATATTCATCTTTACTGTAATTGAAGTAGACTTTTTTTGATGATATGCTTTACCATCAAATGAGTTCTGAATTAAAACAAAATTTAAATAAAAATTCAAAAGAATAAAGTAGTTTGAGGACAAAACTGATCTATAGAAAGTTATTGCTTTGCATGTTTGTTATTTTAAAGAATATTGAACAATGAAAGACATTTTTAAATTGTTTAGTACTTTATCATTTTGATAATTCTTAGTTTCAAGAATATTTATGGAATGCTTAATATCTTTGAGGTTCTGAGATAGGCACTCTGTGGAAGATATAGAGATGAAAAAGATATTGTCCCCAGCTATTAAAGACCTTTAAAAAAGATCTAACAAGGAAGATAAGCCATGCAAACAAATGGCAATGATATGAAACAGCAAGTAAGAAGTGGCATAAGAATTATAAGGTGTTGTTGGAGTTAAGAGGGAATGTTAGCTTCTGTCTGGAGAGACTCCAGGAAAACAATGGAGGAGGTGGTATTTGAGGTAAACCTTGACAGATGGATAGGATTTCTAAGAGCATGGATATTGTAAGGAGCTGAAGCAATGAATATCTCTACCAATGGGAACAAGATATTTTTTCAAATGGGATGTCAGAAAAGTAAAGCATAAGCTTATATGACAGTGAGCAAGTTCATTTTGGCTGCAGTACAAAATACACATATAAAGGAATAGTGGAATATAGACTAGAGCCCTGAATTTCTAATTGATGAGAAGTGTTCTAACTCATAATTTGGTACTTGAATTATTGATTGATGGAAATTCTCTTTATGTAACTTGACTCCAACTTCTCAACCATCTTCAGACCATTCATCCATCCATTTCCCTGGCAACCTCCCAACATCCCTCCCCCTCAAAAATTTCTACCTCTGGTTTTGGCACTTTCATACCAACACTACCATTCCAAAAATGAGCATGTCAATCAATTGTGCCATGGAAGCTATGTGATAAGTGGATAATGTACAAGGTCTGGAATCATGTGGCCTCAGACATTAAAAGTATGATCCAGGAAAGTCACTTCTGAATACCTCAGTTTGCTCAATTATAAAATGGGAATAATAAGAGAACTTATTTCACATCTGGCTACTGCTTCCACATAAATGCTATTTTCCTCTCATAAAATATGTTCATTATCTGCAAGGATGATCTTGCTTTTTATTTGTAATTTCCTATGCTTAGCACAGAGGGTGGTATTTATTATTTATTTATTAAAGTTTAGAAGAATAGACTGGGATTGTATCATGGGTAGCCTTGTGGATATTTATGTTAAGGAACTGGTAGACAAAAGGCTACTGAACTTTTCTTTTTTTATGAAACCATTACAATTATCCAAATGAAAGGAAATTAAGTTTTGAACTAGAGTAGAGGAATAGTAGTAGTAATAGCAACAGCAGCAGCTGTAACAATAGTAGAAACAATAATAATAAAAAGCATTTATATGCATTTTGAAGTTTGTAATGTACTTTCCATTTAATTTTATCTTTAAAACCGTCCTAAATGGTAGATACTATTATTATCTTCACTTCACACCTGAGGAAACTGAAGCAGACAGAGGTTAAATAATGTGTTCAGGTTCCCACAGCTAGTAAATGTATGAGGCTAGATTTGAATTCATGTCTTAATATCAATAGGTCCAGAATTTTATCTATTGCACCATCTATTTGTCACAGAGAGAATGATGGCAAGAAAAGAATAATCAGGGGAGCAACTGGGTGGTTCAGTGGATAGAGCACCAGTCCTCAAGTCAGGAGGACCTGAGTTCAAATCTGATCTCAGACACTTGGCACTTCCTGTTTATGTGATCTTGGAAGACTCACTTAACTTCAAATGCCTCAGCAAAAAAATAAAATAAAGGAAAAGAATAATCAGAATTTAGTAGCAAATTGAATATAGTAATCAAGAAGATCGAGAAGTAAAAGATTAAGTCTGTTTTTGAGTCTGAGAAACTTTAAAAATTGAATATTAAAAACATGATTATATGGTTGTTGATTGGGTGACTGGAGGTGTCACCAGATCATGAAGACTATTTTGCATATCATTAGTATACATAGGTGGGCATCAGATCATTGGCTTAGCGTGGTTTGAGATTTTGAGTTTGATTTATATTGACCAGTCAGTTATACATAGCCAATAGGAAAACAAAGAGAAGGAATTGAAACTTGGGTAGTGACTTGGTCTAGAAGTCAAGATTTGGAAGTCACTCCTATAGACCTAATTGTTAAAACTATTAAAACTTGTTTTATTGATAATGAAGAAGATGTAAGAAGATAAGGATTTGATTGATAATGAAGATGATGTAAGAAGATAAGGAAAACTAAAGGATTGTCTTTACTCTCTCCCTTGTTTTTGTACCCTCTTAATATTAAGATAATATTAAGATATTATTAATAATATTAAGATAATATTAAGAGGTTACAAAAAACAAAGGAGAGAGTAAAGACAATATAAATGAGAGTACTAAATGAAGAAAACAAACTGGACTAAATAATGTTACAGAACTCAGAAGAAGAAAATTTTAAAGAGTGCCCAGATGTCCCATTTTATAGGAAAAAATGAGAAATGTTAGTACTGATAAACTTTCATTGAATCTGGTGAATAGTCATTTCCATATAATGGAGAATTCATTTCACGAAGTTAATTTTTTATTGTACAGTGAACAAGTAGAGATGTAAACTATTCTTTCACTAAGTTAGTTTACCTTTGAAAGAAAGAAGGGTGATAGATTCATGGAAAGGTTGAGAAAAGCTGTTAATCTTTAAAAGATATTTAGTATAACAGAGGCCTAAGGAAAGGACAAAAACCTTGAAGATGCACAAATGTAGGAGGTAATTATGAATCATATTTTAAAAGGTGAAGAAAGGAATAAGATCAAGACAACAAATGGTAGGGTTCATATGAAAAAGAAATTGATTGATCTTCTAGCATTTATTTATCAAATGACTACCATGAACTACTTTTCATTATTCCTTACACTAGAGGCTCCATAGCTTTCACCTACACTAGCTGTTGCCCATGCCTATGATATTCTTTCAATGAAGCTTCATCTTATAGAATCTCAGGTTTTTCTTCATGGCTTTCAAAAGCCTTCAATAGCAGCTAGATGTCACTGGAATCAGGAGAATATGAATTCAAATCTACCCTACTAGCTTTGCGTCTCTGAGGAGCTGAAGCAAAGAGGGTTAAATATCTTGCCCAGGATCACACAATTAATATATGTCTGTGGCCAGATTCAAACTCAGAAAGATGAATCTCCCAGAACAAAGTGCTGTGCCACCTACTTGCCCTTTACTTTTGTATATATATATATATATTTTTATATATCTATAGATCTGTCTCCTGTAATATAATGCAAGATGCGGCACCTAGGTGGCGTAGTGGATAGAGCACCAGCCCTGAAGTCAGGAGGACCTGAGTTCAAATCTGATCTCAGACACTTCCGAGCTGTGTGACCCTGGGCAAGTCACTTAACCCCAATTGC
>JAJPUD010001037.1:0-155575 GCA_023553655.1 Myrmecobius fasciatus | reverse complement strand
ATCAGTGATGATGTTGTTCCTCATCTCCTAAGAGAGATATAATTGACCTAAGATGCAGAATAAGTCATATATTTTCACATACTACCAATGTGATAACATTTTTGCCTGAATATATTTGTTACAAGTTCTTTGATTTTCTTTATTTTCTCCCTGCAAAATAGGTTATAGTAATAGAGTAGTCTCCTTCAAAAAAGGGAGGGGGGGGAAAGAAAGGAAAGTCATAGTTAGATTTTTACTTTAAAAAAAAATAAGAGAAAAGAAGGATGGCCAGAAAGAAATCCAGAATAAGAGGACAGCTTTGAAAATTACAAGTTAATCTTAGCATATATCTAATAGGACAAGCAAGAAACTATAATTGCTAGAGATCTGTTCTTTCCTTTTTTCAGTGCTGCTATTTGCTTGGTAATGCCCATTCTTTTTGGAGTTTGGAGTTTAAAATATTGAAACAATATTTTAAAAAATAGAATGTAAACTCCTTGAAGAAATGACTGATTTCTCTTTTTGTGCCATAAACTCAGCCTGCTTAGAATATATTAAGTGCCTAATAAATGCTACTTTATTGATTGATTGCTAATTCCTCTGCATTGTTTTACACATGAGTTTTTATACTCTAATCAAGTATGTTTTTTTAGTTTCCATGTCTCTGCATGGTAAGGAGATCAACTATTTTGCTAGCTAAGTTGTTTTCTGGGCTCATTTCATCTCCTAGAGGAACTGCTTTACATCAATTAAGATGTTCTAGGAAATGGTGATAAAACTACTGCATAATATAACTTCTTATCACATTATACACAGTATAAATCTGTCTGCCTTTCTGGTCCATTTGAGAAACAAAAAATCTTGTTCAGAGAAATTTCATTCTGAATATTTCCAGTTAAAGAAATGAAATATGGTGACCTAATGTCATAGTTGCAAAATAGCAAAATAGAATAAAGAATTTCTGACTACAGGTTCTGAGCCCTGAGATTATGCAACATATTTTTGTGGTATATGCAGTTATTTTTGTTTTATCATTTCCTTCTGCTTCCCCAAATAAATTCTGGAACAGGAGCAAAAAGTTAGAATTCAGGGGGAGGGGTTGGTTGGGGATGAGGTTTCAGAGGTCTGAAATGATGGGTTATTAAGAAATGAGTCATTCTAAAATGAAAAGTAAAGTGACAAACCATGGTGAATGTGGAAGAAAATGAAAATAGAGTGGGGACATGGAAAGGAAGGCTAAAGTGACCAGATGTTGCAATAAAGACGATCAACTGGTTTAATGAGAATGAGTAAAGCAATGGAAATATAGGTGGTTGTGGTTAGAGTAGAATTTCCAAGTACTAGATGGTATAAATGATGCAATTCCAAGAGATGGTGAGGTCTACCATATAAGCATGCCAGTAGTAGCTGCTATGAGATTATATTGGGTTAAGAATCTGGAGGTAATTGGCATCGAAATGCCTATAGAATTGAGAGCTCAAGTTATTAGAAGACATACCTGTGAATAGGTGAATTTTTCAACAAATGCTTCCATCAAATTCTCAAGAAATATATTACTCTCTGAAAGATGAGGGAAACCTAAAATAATTTAATACTACTTAATAGTCAGAATGCATAGAGTTCTCTTTTACTTCCTTAATATTCTTCTTTAATATTTAACTAATAAGTTTTTATGGAATAAAGAAACATGTTGGCTGACACCTCATAGAACCATGAAAAAATGTTTTGGGACTATTTGATTCAAATACCATTTTTTTTCCTTAACTGAAAAGCTTGTTAACTCATAGTAAAGGGTTTTAATATAATCAACCTTTAAAGATTATAAAAAGTGGTATAGTTAAAAAGACAGCATTGTTTCTGAAATCCACTCTAACAATCTTCTCTTATTACCTTTGCCCACCCACCCTCCTCCCCCATGAAAGCATCCTAGAAAATGTTACATCAAAAGAATTAATCTATGTAGATGCATTTATAAATTGGAGTGAAAATGAGGCTGATTTTAGGTAGTGTCTGTGATGCATTATTTCAATTACAAAAGCTTCCCACCATGTTTTGCAAACCCTACATTTACCTTTCTGGTCTATTTGAGAGATGCCAACTTCTTGTCCTCAGAGAGGTTTTAATTTAAATATTTCCAGTTAAAGGAATAAAATATGGTGACCTGTGGTTGTGATTTCAGAGAAGTAAAATTGAATCCCTACTTTGGACTTGAAATCTCTTTTTTTTCAATATAAACAAATATTTATTAATATATAAGCATTAAAAATATAAAGTCTCCTTCAAAAAGCAAGAAACATTCTATTGGTAGGAAATGACATGCATATAGCAAAGTAAATATGAAAAACATTTGCCTTTCTGTGCAAATATACTGTTTCTGGCTCCATTCATTATCATCTGAATGTTTTCCATCTTATCTCCCCTTCTATCTGGATTTCTTTTTTTTATTTTTAAAAGCTTTTATTTTCAAAACATATGCATGGATAATTTGACAACATTGATCCTTACATAGCTTTCTGTTTCAGATTTTCTCCTCCCTCCCCTAAATGGCAAGCAATCCAATGTGCTTTAAACATGTTAAATCCAATATATGTAAACATATTTATACAATTCTCTTTCTGCACAAAAAAATCAGATCCAAAAAAAAAGAAAGTAAATGAGTAAAAAAAAAACTGCAATCAAACAAGAAAAAGAGGGAGAATGTTATGTTGTGATTCACATTTAGTTCCTAGAGTCCTCTCTCTGGGTGTAGATGGCTCTCTTCATCACAAGATCATTGGAATTGGCATCAATTATCTCATTGTTGGAAAGAGTCATGTTCATCAGAATTAATCGTCAGATAATATTGTTGCTGTGTACAATGATCTCCTGGTTCTGCTCATTTCACTTAGCATCATTTTATGTAAGTCTCTCTAGGCCTCTCTAAAATCATGCTCTTGATAATTTCTTACAGAACAATAATATTCCATAACAGAATAATAATATTCATATACCATAATTTATTCAGCCATTCTCCAAGTGATGGGCATCCCTTCAGTTTCCAGTTTCTAGCCACTACAAAAAGGGCTGCCACAAACATTTTTGCACACATGGGTCCCTTTCCTTCCTTTAAGATCTCTTTAGGATATAGGCCCAGTAAAAACACTGCTGTGTCAAAGGGTATGCACAATATGATAACTTTTTGAACATAGTTCCAAATTGTTCCCCAGAATGGCTGTATCCGTTCACAACTCCACCAAAAATGTATTAATTGGACTTGGAATCTCAAAATCAAAAGTGACAATTAAGTGACATGATGCATTTTCTTGGAGTCTGAATTTGAATTCTAATAAGAATTATGATAGGGGAAAGTCACTTAATTTAAAATATAATATGGGGATTTTATCCTCTCCCCCAGGGTTGTTTTGAAGACCAAATTAGATAGGATAGATAAAATTTGCTTTGCAAACCTTAAAGTGCTGTTTTATTAATAATATTAGCTGAGATTTCAAAGCACTTTAACATGATTTATTTTTTTATTTTATATCCCCATTATTTAGCATATAAAAGTCATTTTTTAAATCTTGTTGAATTAATTCACATTCCTTTATCACACCCTCACTATGTAGGTAGTACAAGTAACATATCCCTCTTTGGATAAATGAGAATATTTAGACTCATTAATGTTCAGTGACTTTTGACTATGTTCATAAAACTGGGAATGTCAGAAGCCCATTGTTTAATTTATAATTCTGCTGCCAAACCGAATTATATAGAAATATTAAGGGATGTTGTTAAAACAAGTGAGGGAAACAACACTTGGCATGAAAATATTTATTTGAGAAGAGAATGGTGAGAAACAGAAAAATGAAATGTTGACAGATGGTATCAGAAATCTTCTTCCCAACTTGTTGCATGTAGGGCTAGCCTTGGGGAAAATTGTGAAACAGACAATTTGTCTTATGTGTCTCTCTATCTCTATGCTAGAGGCTTCCTCCCTGCCCCCTGTGGTATTTCATCATGGTGCAGAAGTGAATCCGGAATTCCTTAAGGCAAGACTAAACAGTGGCCAAGTTCTGATAGGTAATATCAAGCTAGGAAGACTTTGTTGAAGTCAGGGATAAATTCTATGTTTACTGTATGAAAACAGGCCCAGATAGGTGTGGAAAAACTGGTCTACAAATTAATTACTAAGTGATGAAGTTTTGGCCACAAGAACTCTCAAGGATCATATCTTTAATTAATAGAAGGATCGTAATTGGAACTGTGAGAAAGATTGCAGTTCATTTAAGTAATAAAAAATCCCTGTCACTTTTATGATTTCTTCTCCCTATGTACAAAGTTTTACATTATTACACTGTTTCCATAACCTTTAGGCATTAAGATCCTTAATGTTGCAGGCTGGAGTTATCTACCTTTGGGCTTCAGTTCTCTTGTATCAATTATTTCCCTCACTAAATCTTTGCTTATTGCTCCTTCGTAATGGCAATATTTATATAGTTTTCAATGGCTTACAAAGTGATGTACATTTATTTACTCTCCCCAATTTCTCATACAACAACCTGTGAGGCAAGTGCTATTATTATCCTCAACAAGGGAAGTGAAGTGAAGTTGACAAAGTGAATTGCCTAAGGGTCACCCAGCTAGTAATGTCTAAAACAGAATTCAAACTTCAAGAAGTCAAGTCTTACACTAGCTCCTCCATAACACTTAGCTTCCCAGTTCATAATGTCCCGTTCTCTTAGTCATACAAGTCCATACTCTGGTGTGACTGAATCAGGACAGGATATGTTAGAATCTCACCTCTGACTGAATTTATAGGTTCAAGTTGGGGGCAGTGAATAAAAACAATAGCTATACAAATTTTTCTATTTTAGGTTCAACAGTTTGAATCAGATAAATGTTCAGTTTTCCTGAATTCCCTTCACTTTGCCTTTTGTTCTACAATGTTATCTATTGGCATTAATTTCTACACTTGACTCTCCTAATCATCTCAGTTACTTGAAATGACCCTCAATCTACACGTTATAGTACCAGCATAGAATCATATGTATGTATGTATGTGTTATATCTCCAAATGAGGACTTGCCCTTTCAACCTGTTTTTGAGTATTTTCCTTATATTATCTGCATTTTTGCCTTATTATCCACATTGTCAACCCTGGCCAGGGGGGAAATATTGCAAGTATGTAAAGAACTTCTTTAATTAACTAATTAAATTAATGTACTGTTGGTTGAAAATGGTCTCCTTTGTCCTCCCTTTTAGACAACTTATTAAATTTCTGACAGACATTTTCCCAAAGATTTTATGCAAGAAATCCAGTTACTGTGACCACATAAAAGGGATATTTGGGGTCAGAAGAAGGCTTTGGGAAGTTTTTTTCTACATGATTTCTCGTGGAGCCAATCCTGATTACAGAGGATATGAAGAATCTATCTTGTGAGAAGTACTCGTAAGAGAAGATTGAAAGAGATGAAGAGATTGAAACTAAGAGAGGTAGGGCCAAAGGAAAACTCCAGGGGATTCAGGGATGGAGGAAAGATATGGGATGTAACAGGCTCTCATTTCTGTCAGCCTTAGAAAATACCATGAGAAGAATGAGTCCTGCCTCTGTATTGTGTTTGAGATAGAACTCATTGATACAGTAGTAGCTGCACTTCCATGGAGAAATGGGAAGCATTTTTATATTTATGAAACCACTAGATTGAGATCTGCCATCATCTGTAATCTTGAAGAAAAAAATTAACACTTTAGGTGCAGTTCATGCCACATATAGATAAAGCAATCCCTGAGGTGCAGTGGCTGGAAAATAAAGTTTAACTTTTTTTGTTTTTTTTTTCAAGGGAAATTCATTTCTAAAAGTATATATTTTGCACTTAAAAGGAACAAGAGCAATATAAGCCTCTAGGTGATTGTTTGGAAGGAACAAAACTAATCCACAGTAAAACAAACATAAATAAATTTACTTTTGCTTTAGAGTTTCATATTATTAAAAAACAAAGAAATTGGAATTGTAGAAATAATCGTAAGTAGATATAAGCTGATCTATGTGTTACGAATATCAGGGTTTGGCTACAGGAAGGGGCCCTTACTTTGAGTATATGACATAGGAAAGAATACAGTAATTTATAAGTGAATATAAGTAACATTTGAAGATATGTCTGATAATCTTCCTTTAGAAATTCAAATGATTATTTGATACTATAAAAGTGACCAAATATTAAGCTAAACTTTTATTAATAAGAAATAGTTCATTTATAGAGTTGTCAAGATTACAAAGAAATTTACATATGATGTCTTATTTGATTCCCTTGTAGGTAGTGCTATTGTCATTCCTATTTTGCATAGGAAGGTATTGAGAGATATTAAGATTAAGATATTAAGAGATCTTTATTTTTCCAGCATCACATAGCTAATAAGTATCTGAGCTCCTTACTCTAACTGCAAGATTCTGCTATTCCACTTACCTTATTTCAATTTATGAGAATAATTTTACTGTAACTAAGACTTCAGTATTTACTTTTTCCCCTTTTCTTCTTCTGATGTAACTTCTAACAATTATTGCATGGCATTGAACATTCATTTCCCAGAACTAATACATCGATCTTCTTGCTTATTGCCACCTTAAATAACAGTCTTCTGTTGGTGACATTAGAAGGATTTTTACAGAAACTATATTTCATGTCACAAATGTGGGATTAAGAACTCATGTAGAGAGCAGCATGAGCCAGGTAGATGTTAAGAAGTGTCCTGTTTTAATTTAAACATGATAAGTAATGGAGGGAAGGAAGAAAATATGTGACATTGAAGCCAAAATGATTCTAAAATATATAGTACCTTTTAAAATTTATATTATGTGCTTTAGCTTCCAATAAAAACATTGTAATGCTATGGTAAAAAAAAGAATTCTATTTATGAAAAAAAATTACTTGGAGCTTCTAGATATCCCTAAAAAAAAACCTGTTTGATATACAGCTACCTCTGCTATGCTGATTCTCAAGATGCTCTTAATAATACAAATAGCTGGCATTTATATACCACTTAAAAGATTTCAAAGTACTTTACATACATTATTTTTTTGGTCTTGATAACAGTTCTGGGAATTAAATGCAATTATTATCTTCATTTTACATATGAGGAAACTGAGGTAGGTAGCAATTGTGATTTGCCTGGGCTTATACTGCCAGTAAGGATCTTATGCTAAATTTGAAATTAAAATAGATTAGAAATGATTTTGCATCATTTTCATGACTTCATTTAGCATCAATATCATGTTGCCTGCCTTCTCAAATAGTGCAGGAGTATGGAAGAGAATATTGGAACTCAAAATTTTATTTTAATTATTTTATTTTTAAGTAATAGTTTATTTTCCAAATATTGCAAAGAAAGTTTTCAATATTCACTTTTGCAAGACCTTGTCTTCCAAATGTCTCTCCTTCTCCTCCCCCCCTTATTCTCCAAGAAAACAAGCAATCTCATATATATTATATATGTGCAGTTCTAAACATGCTTCCATATTTATCATGAGTGCGTGCACACACACACACACACACACACACACACACAATCACAGCCAAAGAGGAAAAACACAAGAAAGGAATAAAACAAGCAAGCAAGCAAACAAACAACAATAGCCACAAAGGTGAAAAATACTATCCTTTGAATCACCTCATTGTTGAAAAGAGCCAAGTTCATCTCAGTTGATTTTTGCATAATTTTATTGTTACTGTGTAATTCTCCATTCTGCTCACTTCACTCAGCATCAACCCATGTACTTCTTTACAGGTCTATAAGAAATCAGTCTGCTCATCATTTCTTACATAACAATAATATGAAATTACATTCATAGACCATAACTTTTTCACCCATTCCCCAGCTGAGAGGCATCCACACAATTTCCAGGAATTATTTTTTTAATGAGTATTTTAACATGTAATTGAGAAATAGCAAAATAAAAATATGCCAGAAATGATTTTTCTCTGAGAAATGCAGCTTCATATAGGAAATATAGTTTCTTGGGCTAGTGTCAATTATAGAATCATGGTTTCCAGTTAGAAATGACCCAAGAGCTCATCTAGTACAATCATCTCATTTGATAGATGACCAAATTGAAGATGACTTTCCCTAGTTCAGCACACAGTTAGTAAGCTTTAAAGATTATGATTTTAACTCAGATCATCTGACTGTACAACAAGTGATCTTCCTATTGGGTTAGGTAATCTCTATGTGAGGAATAATGTCTCTTACCTCTCCATAATGCCTCAAAATTACCTGAGAGAGGGATTTGTTTCTGATAGTGAAATCTTTATCTGAGGGGAAAGGTTGCAAGGTTGTCCATAAGCACTTAGGAGTTAGATATGTAGTGGAGACTGCTGTCACATGATTTCAAGCTGTGGATAATTCTAATGCAGAGAAAAAAATTAATCTGCTGATCCTATAATATATATTATAACTTGCTTTTTTTGAATAAAATAATGATGACTCTAATGACTTTTATATGCTATTTCATGCTTGCAAATTCCTTTGTATACATTTTCTTCTTTGGTATTCACAAAACAACTATTATTGTCTCCTTTTTACAAATGAACAAACTAAAGCTCAGAAAAATATAATGACTTGCCTAAGATTAGAAATTGTTGCTGTTTTCAAGGAATTTGCAGGCTATACAAAATTGCAATGACTCTAAATGATCTATTTTTTTTTGGTATGAGAATGATAATTAAATCAGATTAGGTTGGGTTATTTTTGCCCCATCAGAAAAATCATCTCCCCTGTTTATTCTCAGCTTTGTCTAGCTGTTAAGGTTCCCTCAAATAATTTCCTGTTTGTATTTATGTATCAGTTTTAGACTATGATACATTGTCTTCCTTGTCTGTTTCAATTTTGTCTTATTCAGCCTCATTGTCATTAAATTTGTTGATTAAGTGTGAGACTTCTTTTGGGAAATCTGTGCTAATTTTCCTGCTGCCCTTTCTTCTAAAGCTTTCATATTCTTTATCTAAAAGTCAGTAAGCATAGTCCAATTTGTTCTGAATCCCCCTTATGACATAATTCTGGTTACCACCCACATAAAACATTTGAGATTTTAAGCAATGAAAAGACAGAGTACTTGCTTGATATGATAAAACAGCTTTTTTCTTGAACTCTTTTCTGTAATAACATCTGTTATCATTTTCTTTAATAAAAATTCTCCTACTTAGATTGAATCAAAATTTAACAAGCAAAAAGTTAGTATGAATATTACTAACTCTTTCCTCAGGGATGAGTTTTATAATTGATAACCCCTAGAATAGCTTTCTCTCTCTCCATTTAAGAATATATTTCTAAATTTTAACTACAAGTACAGAAATGTCATGGAAAGAATCCAAAACATCACAGAAACAAAAAGAACCAAAGCCAACTTCATATATTTTTGTCTGCTTGCTTTTTGTTTGTTCAAAGCAATAGATAAATATGTGACATATGTACAACTTCTGGGACCTACTGTATTCTGTAATTATTTGCAAATCTTTAGACTTAGTGGTACACATATACACACTCACACATACATGCATATGCAGAGATACACTCATCCAAATATATACAGTTAGATATGGATTATAATAATCTTTACTTATGATTTAACAATTTTATTATGTGTATACATACATGTACATATATTAAGTATAATAGCATTATCTATAGTTTAAATGTGTAATTATATACATATATGTAGAATTATATAGTTTAAAAAATATGCTATATGTAACAACGATGGTACAGGATTAATTGACTTGCCACAGCTAGTAAATGTCTAAGACCAGATTTGAATTCAATAATAGAAGTTTTCCCAATTCCGGGCCCAGCACTGTATTCACTGCATTACCTATTGTCAATAAAGCTTGTACCTAACAGTAATTGAAAATACTCTGCTGAGTTTACCTGCACATTATGTGTGTATGTATGTATGTATGTATGTTTGAAGTCTGCTAATTTTCATGTCACTTCAATGTGATTCAAGAAAATAAGTACTTAGACAGTCCTGATCCCATTGCGTTTCAGGCAATGTGCTAAGTAAGGGGAATACAATGACAAAAGTGAATCAGTCACTGCCCTCAAAGAAACTATAATCTACTAGGGGCTAGGACATATACTCTGAGATTTTGTCCGGTATTCTCAAATATATACATGACAACTCTATCTGTATTTCTCCAGATACCTCAAAGCCAACATTTGTAAAAGTGAACTCATGTCACTTCTTTCCTCCAGAAACTATACCACTATTTAAGCTCCATTTTCTATTGATGGTACCACCCTCTTCTCAGTCATGTGGGATCAAGGGATCTTTGTGATCATTAACTTTTTTCCTTCTTCAAAGTCTTATTGATTGTACTTCTATATATTTTTGAGTGATTCTTCTTCTACTCTTCTCTAATCCCAGCTCAGGAGCTCATTTCTTTGGAGAAGGAACATATTGGAACAGGTTCTCTGCCTCCATGCTCTCCTTCCATCAATCTCTCTTTTACAGAGGTGTCAGAATATTCTTGCTAATGTACAAATTTAATCATTTCACTTTCCAACTCAAAAACTGTAAAAAGAAGAACCTAGGCTAGAAAATAGTCTTTTTTAGCTTGGTACAGTATTATCAGGGGAAAAAGTAACCATAGCCTTTGTTTAAAAAAAAGTGATAACATTAAAATGACAGGAAAAGATAATGATGAATGTTGGAGGGGATGTGGGAAAACTGGGACACTAATACATTGTTGGTGGAACTGTGAAAGGATCCAACCATTCTGGAGAGTAATTTGGAGCTAAGCTCAAAAAAATTATCAAACTGTGCATACCCTTTGACCCAGCAGTGTTTCTATTGGGCTTATATCCTAAAGAGATCTTAGAGGAGGGAAAGGGTCCCACATGTGCAAAATTGTTTGTGGCAGTCCTTTTTGTAGTGGCTAGAAACTGGAAACTGAATGGATGCCCATCAATTGGAGAGTGGCTGAATAAATTATGGTATATGAATGTTATGGAATATTATTGTTCTGTAAGAAACGACCAGCAGGATGATTTCAGAGAGGCCTGGAGAGACTTGCATGAACTGATGCTCAGTGAAACGAGCAGAACCAGGAGATCATTATACACAGCAACAACAATATTATATGATGATCAATTCTGATGGACATGTCTCTCTTCAACAATGAAATGTTACAAACCAGTTCAATAGAGAAAGCCATATACACCCAGAGAGAGGGAAATGAAATGTGGACCACAGCATAACATTTTCATGGTCTCTATCGATGTTTGCTTGCATTGGGTTTCCTTTCTCAGATATTTTTTGTTCATGTAGATACGATTGTTCTTGCACAGCAAGCTAAGTATGGAAATATTTATACATATATTCGACTTGTCAAGTATTTTAATATAATTAACATGTAGTGGATTTTCTGCCATCTAGGGGAGGGGAAGGGACTAGGGGGAGAAATTTGTAACGGAAAGCTTTGTAAGGTTCAATGTTGAGGAACTACCCATATATATGTTATGCAAATAAAAAACTTTAATAAAAAATTTAAAAATTAAAATTAAAAAAAAGTGATAACATATACTAATTGGTTGAGAATGTCAACTTAGAAAGGAAACTTGTTAACTTGAATGGAATTTGAATGTGGCTAAACCTGTTGAAGTAAATATTTGACTAGTTTATTTCTTTCATGTCTCATTTTTTTTTCATTTCCTTCCCTGAGAGTAATTAAACACATCACACGGGCTGTTGTTGTGGTTGTTGTTTTTCTTTCCCCAACCAATAATCTTCACTATGGACACTTTCATCTAATAGGGATATTCTGTCAGTTGCTATTACTATGATGGCAATATCCAATCTATTTACATAACTCAAAGTCACAACAAGCCAAAAAGTCCTATGATTAATAAAGTAATCTCAGTTATCCAGATTCTCTTTAACCACTATAATATATGGTCATTTGATTTCAGTTATGAATTTGGGATATTTTTGTTTTATTTATATAAATATTTGATGGATTCTTGTAAAATTCCAGGTTCCCCAATAGGGAATTCATTTTTATCCCTGTTAACATTGATTTTGGTGGGAAAGACATCTAAGGATCTAGATAAAATCCACTTTTAGTATGTATTAGAATTCCACACTCAACCTTCATTAAACTGATATACCATACATGACATACCCAAAGAGATAGTTTTCATAATGAGGCAAGTTTCATCAGCCAAAGTTATTTACAGGGGTAATATTCACATATTTCTAGAAGTTCCATAAACCCTTTCAGACGACCACCATGCCATTCAAATAGTCATTTATTAATGGCAATGCAGGGGCCAAAGTTTATGTGTCTGTTGCCATGATGTCTTAGGATGAAGGAGATTGAGAAAACATGGTTACTGATGTAGTGTTTCTGGGCATTGAATATATAGAAAGCTCCAGGGTGTGTCCAGATGAATTATGTGCCTTCAATTTTGCCTGGAGTTGTTGAGTTTTCTCTTCCACCAGTGAGTGGGCTATAGAGATGTGAAGATAGAGCCAAAGTCCACTCCTTAGGAGATTGAAAATAATGGTCAGATATTTAAAAGAGGCCAATTTACAATTGCATGTTTGTCCTGACCAACACATTTACCACACCACGTACTAAGTCTATCTACTGAAAAGTGATTCTTAGGTGATTAGATTATATTAGTGAGTATCACTAGCTATTTCCTCTGGACATAGATCAAAATCTTTTGTGGAAATTCAGGTTCTACACCATTGCTTCTTCAATTTTCATAGTGTATTGTTATTGTTTGTGCATGCTTAGAGTTAACCTTACCTTATCATTATCAAGACCCCAGTAAATTACTGAAGTTGCTTGGGTTTAGGATGGAAAAGGAGGTTGGTAAAGATAATTTGAGAATGAGACAATGTAAAACTTCAGATAGTGTTGTAACTCATGTAGTCTATGGAGACATAAAATATTTATTAAGCACATACTAATTGCCACATGCTGTGATTTAAACACACACACACACACACACACACACACACACACACACAAAAGTAAAACGCTTTCTTTCCTCAAGAAGCATACATTCACATTTGAGAAAACAACACATAAAGAAGGGGGGAAATTCAGGGAGGGAATATATCAATGGGAAGAGAGCTGTGAGGGCAATATTATGGTTTGAAGGTATTGGCCTAGAGGACAAACCTGGGATTTATTCAGAACAACAAAATTAAAAGGATTGACAAAGAGTCACGCACTTAGCCATGATCTATATCCCCTGGAACAGAAGGTCATGGTTCCAGTGGCTTAAAAAATGCAGATATATGCTGCTTTGTTGTTGTTGTCTTCATTTGTTTGGTTCCAAATCAAATGGAGGGGGAAAAACTGTTAGGGAGGCAGAGCAAGAACACTATGTAGTGGCAAGGGACCCAATGGAGAGAAAACTCTGGATTTCTTCCTCTTTTTACTAAGACATATGATAGAATGGAAGTAGCAGGGAGAATTTGTATAATTAGAGAGTTGACTACTCTTACCCAAGATGGGGACAACCTCCTTAGCATAGTGTTGTATAGTACCTGACTTTAGGGTTCCAGATTTTCAACTTTTTATAAAGAACATGTTAATATTAACTTAATTTGGTTTCTGTTTTTAAGCCTCTGCTCTCCTCCCTCCTTTCACCACCACCATTTTCCCAAGAGAACTTGAGAGGTGCCAAAAATATAGACCAAAAGTCTTGTGAAGAGGAAATAAAATGTAAAGTGTCTTTGCTCCTCTCAACTCCCCACTCCTACATATGTAATTAAGCTTGTAAAATGAACTTATTTTAAAATGTCTTTATTTAAAATGTTTTTCAAGAATCTATAATTTGACTAGTGTGAGTTATAGTAGATAGATCATTGAATTTGGATTCAGGAAGACCTGATTTTGAATACCTCTCAGTCATTTACTAACCATATGATGCTGGGCAAAGTCATTTAACCAGTGTCTGTCTCAATTTCTTCCAATATATAATGGGGATAAAAATTGTAATAGGATTATTTTGAAGATCAAATGTAACAATTACATATGATAATAGCTAACAATCATATAGTTTTTGTAAGGTACACAAGTTGAAATCTAAATGTCAGTTATTATTACCTTTCCAAAGTTGCTGTAGCTAAAAAACCATATAGGTAGTCTGATGATGAGTTTTTCAAAAATTAAAGCAGAGTTCTTTTTCAAAAATCAACATACATAAAATACCAGAAGAATCGTCTTAAAACATAGTCTCCAACTTCATGGAGAGAAGTTTTCAACTCAATGTGTAGATTTGTGGGAGGGAAGTATTTGTGTGTGTGTGTGTGTGTGTGTGTGTGTGTGTGTATGTGTGTGTGTATGTTTTCAGATTATGAGCTCCTTGATAGCAAGGAAAATCTTTTCCACTTTTTTGTATCTCCAATACTTAACATAGTGCCTTGAACATAGGTGCTTAAGAAATGTTTATGAATGGAATATGTTATAACAATTGCATAAAGTTGTTTTGTTTGTAATAAGTTTTGTTTTCTTGCTTTCTCAATGGGAATTGGTATTTAGAAATAGGAATGTAGGAGGAAATATGGATCCCTAAATAAAAAAATTGGAATGAATAAAAATCAGACATACAATTTGTCAGTAAACCCATGAATTTTCCTTTCCCTCTCCCCCTGAAATGAACCTGACCTAAGGATCTGGAAATAAAATAGAATTTTTAAAAATCAGATATAATATCAATCAGTAAAACCACAATGATGGTTTTGCCAACCTGCCTATTCCACTGGCATAGCCTTTGTGAATCCAAATATAATTCCAAACCTAGATGAAGTATATCAATGGGACCTTGGTAAAGGTGGCTAATTTGGGTCATTATGCTTCATGTTACATGGCATTGCCTCAGTGGTTCCAATTCTATTCAAAAAATTTATTTTGAAATAAGTATTAGCTAATGCAATTTAAATGTTATAAGTAATGACCAGAAAATTTAAAATATAATCTGATTGGATTTTGGCCAGTTAAATTAATTGAGTTAGACAATATCTGGACAGTAAAAATTTTGTCTGCACCTAAACTAAATTAACTAAGCAACTAAACTACACTAAACATTTAGGCATGTGTTTGTAATGCCCTCTATTTCTTGATATCCTTTCTTTTGAAAAATAACATGACTCTTGATTTGGATGTGAATAGAAGTTCATTCATTTATCTTTTTTTTCCCTTATTCAATAAAGTTCAAATTCTAGAATGTTTCCTATGTGTTCTAGATTGTAAAATAGAACTTCAGAAGGTAATACCAATGAGGCTTTATCAGAAAGATCTTTCTAGTCACATTTGCTAAAAGGTACACAACATTAATGACATTACATAGATATATATATACACACATACATATATATATAATATATAATATATGTAAATGTAAATATAGATATAGATATAGATACACATAAAGCCATGATGCTTCTTTTTCTGAAGCAGAAAAATCTTTTTATTTCAAGAATAAAGGGAGCTCACACAAAGAGAAGTGTGGCCATCAACAGCTGTGCAAAGTGACTGAATTATTCTTTGAAGTCTGTTTACCTACTCAGACAATATCCACATTGTTATATTTGTATTTAATTGATGTTATTTTTAATATAGATCCAACTAGTTGCTTTCCAAACTCATGTTCCATCCCTGACCCAAATTGCCATTCAACATAATAGAAACTATGTACTTTTATTCAACTCAATAGCTTGCCATACAACAAATCCATGGTGAAATTTACTTTTCCTAGTAGAACAATGTAGCAAGTAAACAAAATGCCTTTCAGAGATGCTAATGGAATATCCTGGAAAGAATCTGTGCTTATTCATAAAGAATATTATTTTTTAAAGCCTGGATCTAAGATCTGTTGAAACACCATGGCAACTTTATTTAAACATGAATGCCCCCTTTATGTTTCATGGGCACTTTGGGAGGAAAGGTTTAGAGGCAGTTTATGATTCAGTATGTTTTTGAAAAGCCAAGCAAGCGAAAGATGTGCAGGTGCTTGTCATTGAGAAAACAAGAGCCCTCAAACCTTCATGAAATGCCTGCTATTGCATTTTAATTTGCTTTCGGAAATTGCCTACTTTGTTATTCATTTTTTGCTTTGCATAATAGTTAGGGCAGCTCAGATTGGTTTCTGATTCTAAGAAGCTTCTGCAGATGCAGAATTTTCAGATTACACAGCTATACATGGATTTCTGTATTGAATCAAAAATTGGACGCTTTTCATGAAAAGGTAATTTATACTTTGAAGCACATTTTTTGCTAATAAACTAAATTCCATTGGAAGTGTCTTTCTTCACTTCTGAAACTGCAAATCATCAAAATGTAATATACATGTGTCTAAGAAACATACACATATTATGTATACATATATATTATATTTGTGAAGAATGTAGATATAAATGTGTATATATGTATATGTATGTATATATCATATTCCTGTTTCTTCGTTTGAACTAGATATCCACATGTGTACATATGTACTAATATACACATATATACAAACATATATATGGATGATACATGCAAAATATGTACATACAGTTGTATATAACTTGTATGGGTATATATATTTTTTATCTACATACACATACCACATGCATAAGCACATGTAAATATGTGTGTGTTATATTTATCCATGTTTTCATGGATAGGTGTGCATTATGACTATACGTCCTATAAACTCATTTCTGTATAATTTTTGTCAGGAAAGTAGAAGAAAATACTCATATTTGAGGGTAAGTGGTCAATTTAAATGAATTAATTCTGGGAGGAAATTAAATTTGCAGCCAAATGTTGAATTGTCCCAAAATGTGACAGTATACACATGTCAAATAACAACATGCTGATAAGAAATACCCATAACCATATATGTACGAGCACATATATAGGTGTCTCTGATATTAAAAATATATTGCAAATCTAAGAACCCAGAGTTTCCTTTCTTAAATGCATATTTTTAAATCAAATTTTAAATAGAAATTATTATGCAAAGTAGCCATTTAGTTTTGGTAAATTAGCTATATTCAGCATTCATAACTGATCTCCTACTTGTGATGCCAGTAGAACTTGTCATTGTTAGTTATTATCTCGGGTTAAACTGAGCTATATAACTCTAGACTAAAATCTCAATTTTCTATTCCCCAGGTAAAGGCGGACTGTTTGTTTTTATGATCCTCTCTTTAAGGTATTCTGTTGTGTGTGTATATCTGTATATATGTGTGTATACATATATACAGATATATACACACACACACACATATACAGATATATATACACACACATATATACAGATATATACATACACACACACACACATATATATATATATATATATATATATACATATGTACATGCAATGTTGAGATAAATGTTGGATCATGGTGTGCCTAACTCATTCCCTACTGCTCTTATTTTTATTCTGTATTCTTTGTCCTATAAAATAGAAAGTTGTTTTCTTTCACTGGAATAACTCCATTTTGGATCTGAAAATATTGATCATTTTAGGAATATAAATCAACTCCTATTTACATTTTTCAATTTCTCCCCCCCCCCCACTAGCTCTCTCTGTATATACAAATTGAATTAGCAGAGTGTCTTTCTGAAGAATAAGAAATTCAGCTGTAGGATGTTATCAATGTAGAGAGTTAGTACGGTGGAAACTTTTTCTACTAATGCAAATTGACAGAAAGTCTATAGCTTATAGTTTTGAAGAATGGGAAAGAAAATAAGTATTTATAGAATCCTGTTATGTGCAAGGCACATTTTATAATTATTATCTCATTGACATTCACAATACTTTCCTGCAATGGTTGCAAGTATCATCCCCATTTTCTAAGGTAAAGAAAGTTAAATTATTTTTGAACTCATATCTTTCTGATTCCATGCCTAGCACTCTAACCATTGTGCCACCAGTTGCCACCAGGGTTGTCACTGAGATACCAAATATCTTAAATCACAACCAATTAGAAGCATCACTTGAATATAGTTCTTCTTGACTACCTCAGAATGTTTTTTTTTTTGCAAGTTGCCTGTTGTCTGTTAGACAACCAAATTTAAATTCTTGTCTAATTTTCCCAGGCCCAAGATTATCAAATTTAAAGACATCCAAATCATAGGTGGAGGTAGCTAGGAGGCATAGTAGATAGAGAAATGCATCTGGAGTCAGGAAAGCTTGAGTTTCCTCATCCATAACATGAGTGGAGAAGGAAATGACAAAACAGTCCAGTATGTTTACCAAAAACAAGCCCAAATGGTGTCACAAACAGTCAGACACTATTAAAACAATGGAACACTGAACAATAGAGGGGTCATATACATCACCCAGCTCAGAAAGACATCAAGATTTTTGATGGGTATTTTCCAATTATATTTCAATCCCTAACCAGATTGAAATATAATTGGAAAATTCTCATCAAAAAATATAGTACGATAACATTACATTGAAATTATGGACATATACTTATACAATAGATTAAATTACATTTTAAAATTCAGTATGAGACTGATATGGGGGGGTCCTTAAATTTCTTTTTTTTGAGTTTGATATTACTAATCCTATCTATTCATTTTACATATGAAGAAAATGAGACCCAAGAGAGTTGTTTTTTTGTCCAACTTCATACAGGCTAGTTTTCTGCTTTCTGTTGTTATACTTATTTTGATAATTAATAAACATATTTTGAAAATTAATCTATTTTCCTTTTATTTGGTTAATGTTCCAGTGCTTTACAAGAGTCATTAGGGTAAAGTTCTATGTTTTGGAAATGAAATTATGGGACATTAACCAAACACTAAACCTTTTTTCATTCTCCTTTCCTTGTTTATTTAATTTGTCTCACACCAGTTTTTACCATTTTTAATGTTTTCCTGCATGAGGCATGCAGATACTTGTATCAGAGTTCTTTTTCAATAAATTTAGGAATTTTTTTTTATTTCTTGATGATTACTAGTTCTCTGTCAGATAATCATGACTTCTCAAGTGTGAAATATAAAAGGGATACTTTGCTATAGATTAATTCTTTGTTATTTAATATTTTTATTTTTCCCAGTAATGTCAATTTTTACATTTGTTTTTAAAACTTTGAGTTCTACATTATCTCCCTTTCTCTCTACCCCATCTCATCCCCATCATTGAGAAGGTACATGACAAGTTATCCAAAACATTTCCATAAAAGTCATGTTGTGAAATAAAACATAGATATACCCCCACAAAAAAAAAACTCTCAAGAAAGAAATTTATATTTTTTAAAAGTATAATTCAGTCTGTATTCAGACACAATCAGTTCTTTCTCTGGGTATGGATAGTGTTTTTCATCACTTTCAGAGTAGTCTTGGACAATTTTATTGCTCAGAATAGCAAAGTCATTCACAGATGATCATCCCACCACATTACTATTACTGGATGTTCCAGGTATTTTTGCTCATAATTTCCCATAGAACAATAATTTTCTATTATAATCACATACCACAATTTATTTAGCCATTCCACAATTGATGAATATCCCTTCAATTTTAAGTCCTTTGCACTAAAAAGGAACTTACCTTAAATATTTTTATTCATATAGGTCCCTTTCCTTTTATTTTTAAAATCACTTTTGGGATTCATGCCTAGTAGTAGAATTATTACATCAACAGATATGCCTGATCTGATATCCCTATGGGCATAGTTCACATCATTTGATCATTTATCAATTGGAGAGTGGCATATTTTTTAAATAAATTAGATTAAGTTTCCTCTACATTTTAGAAATAAAGCCTTCATCATTTCTTTTTATGACTACTATTACTAACTGTATCCCCCTGTATATTCTATCTCTCTCTCTCCCTTTACCCTGTTCCTCCTCACAAGTATTTTGCTTCTGACCATATCCCCCATGTGCTCTGTTTTCTATGAATTCTTCTCTCACCTCTTAATTTTATTTTTAAATATTATCTCTTTATATTAAACTCATTCCTGTGTCCTCTGTATATTCTCCTTCTAACTGCCCTAATAATGAGAAAGTTCTTATTACTTACAAGTATCATCCTCCCATGTAAGAAATAATAGATAAACCATATTGTCTTATGAGTTCCCTTTCCTAATCACCTCCTTGTATTTGGTATTCAGATTTTCAATTCAGCTTTTTTTTTTTAATCACAAATGCTTGAAAGTCCTCTATTTCATTAAATGTCTACCATTTCCTCTGACAGTTTAACCTTAGTTTTTCTGGATAGGTGATTCTTGCTTGTAATCCTGGGTCTTTTGTTCTCCAAATTAACCTATTCCAAGCCTTCCAATCCTTTAATGTAGAAGTTGCTAAATCTTGTGTTATTTTGACTGTGGGTTCACTATAATTGAATTGTTTCTTTCTGGATGTTTGCAGTATTTTCTTCTTGATCTGGGAGTTCCAGACTTTGTCTATATTATTTTGAGGAGTTTTCATCTTGGAATCTCTTTCAGGAGATGATTGATAGATTCTTTCCATTTCTATTTTACCCTCTGGTTTTAGAATATCATGACAGTTACCGTTGATAATTTTTTGAAAGATGATTTATATTTAAAGAAATGGGACCATAATTGTATTATAAGATTGAACTGAAAGGTCCACAATGTCTCTAGAAATTGAATTCCATGTTTGCCTTACTGAAGTATTTGTGTGGTCAATCAATAAGCTTATATTTACTGCTTGCTTTGTAGCAGGCATTGACTAGGTTCTAGGGATTCAAGTAAAAAAATAATATAATCTCTGTTCTCAAGAAACTTTCATTTTATACTGCAACTGTTGTAAATCATAAAAGGATGATTTAGGTGCAACAAATTTATGTAATACAGTTTCACTTCAATATTTTAGGTAGAAAAATAATCGAAATATTTCATACTGATTTTTCTGTGGATAGATGATTTTCAATATGAGTAAATAATTATACTAAGAAATAGTTTGTTGAGAGGTATTTGCTTTAAATCATGGGACCCTAGAAAAATTTTTCAAGGGATATTACCGGGTTAGAAGCAGGTATATAGGAATATATGCAACTTGATACTTATCTACATATTACAAATATTGTAATTGCTAAAAGATAACAACTAATAATATTATTGTGCTTAGGATATGTATTTTCATCAAAGATGACACAAAAATTAAAATTTTCTCTTATGTTATTGTAGAAAACTATCTCATAACTTTTCTATTATTTCAACTGGCTGTCTAAAAATACAAGAAAGAAATACAGAATATTGTTGCAAAATCTCATGAGTTTCAATTGTTTTAGTGAGTTTTTTTTGAAGTAATGGTCAACATTTACTTATATGATGAAAATTTAAGGTTCCACATCAGAGTAAAAATCTTAAAAATAGTTATGTTATTCCATTTGTGAGATGTATGGCTATCCACATCCTTTTGGGAGTTTCTAATTCACAAAATCTTCTGTGATATCCATAATCACAATGGCAATAGCAACAAAAATTTTTTTTAAAAAATCAGTCTCTCATAATAAAGTCCTTCAGGACTCCACTCCAGTGTCATCTGGTACAAGAGGCCTTTCCTGGTCTCCTTCTAACAAACTTCCTTTGCTATTAGAGAGTTTCCCTATAACATTTCCTTCAGACTGCTCTGTCTGCATCTTGTGAATCCCTGTTTGTTATTGCCTCTCTATTTAGTATATAAACTCCTTGAAGGAAGGAACTGTTTTTGCTTTCTCTTTTCATACTCAGAAATCTTGCATAGTATCTGGTACATAGTAAGTGTTTACTGATTGACTGTAGGAGTCTTTGTGTTACAGCAGAATGAGCAAAAGTATTAGAGGGAAAAGAACTGAACTCAAATCTGAATTCTAACACTTATTAGCCATATGGCGCTGGTCAAATCACTTGATCTCAATAAATTTCAGTCTCATTTATAAAATGAGAAGATCCATATTCTGCCTTTGAACACAAATAACTCAAAGACATCCAATCCCAGAGTAAAGCATTTGTGCTTATTAATGTGTTCAGCTACAGAGTTAAGAGCTCAATATAGAAGCTTCTCACCACGATGAAGAAAAATTCCTATAATGCCAAATTAATCTGGAAACAATTAAAGTATATGGAATTGGGAAATCCTAGGATGTGATTAATGAGATTTCACAGAATATTATTAATGAACAAAAAATCACAGACTTCTATAGAGGGAGAAGGAAACTCAGTAGCCATCTAGATCAATTCATACTTCCCTCAAGTCTCCTCTATGATGTCTCTGACAAAAGGCCATTCAGATTTCACTTGAATATCAAGCAAACCCACTAATGAGTGGAAATACTCTATCTCTTGAAATAGGTCATCTTTCTATTACTTTTATATAACTCTAACTTATAGGAAGCTTTTTCCTCATGCAAAATCTCTATTTACCACTTTTCAACTTTCACCTATAGCTCTTGGTTCAACCTTCTAGGGGCAAGCAGCCCTCTTCTAATGAAGTCTTATGAATAACTAGGGGGAGAGAAAGGGCTACCAAGCAAGGTTCAGCTGGGAAATAACAATGGACTCTCTGCAGAAATTAATAGATAAATGAATACACATATGCATACATATATTGTGATATACTTTTGTGTTTATTCTGCATTATTAAAATATTATTCATTTTCTTAAATATAGATAATCAGTAAAACAAGCTCAAATTTGTTCATTACTGATTTCCAAAGCGTAAATGCTGTACTCACAATTTAACAGTAGACTCATGAGTCAGTTTGAACTAGCTCCAACATACTCTTGCTATCCTGTTGTCCTGCATATTAACTTCTCCAATCTAAATATTCTAAATACTTTCACCCAATCTGAAGATATGAACTCAAGGAAATTCATTATTCTCTAGATTTTCTATAGCTTATCAATGTGGTAATCAGAAATGACCACAGTGTATCAGATGTGTTTTGATATACTGTGCAGTGTCATCTCCTTGTTCGATATAGCCCAAGAGCACCTTAGATTTTTTTTTTTGCTTGCCATATCACATAGCCAACTGATGTTGAACATGCAGACCACTTATATGCTAAAATATGCATACTACCGGCAATAAGTAAGAAAATGACAATTATCAAAAGCTACTGAGGGTAAATATTAGGTGAAAAAAACAAAGTCTTCCCCCCTCCAGGACAGAATTTAAAATAACTTTAAAGTTAATTCTATACAAGAAACAATGATAGCACTCTGACTTTGGTCTTCACTTTGCTTTCTTTTTTCCTGAACAACAAGTGTTTGAAATAACTCACCCATGGCATGTCTTGGGGAAATTTTATAATGAGGTTAATGTGTCATATGAATCATTTCACCACTAGTTCAGCTGTAGTGTGTCCATATGGATATAAAGAAATGACTGAAAGATAAATTGATAGTTCTGCTCTGCTACATTCTGTTTCATCCCCATAAACATAACCATTGTCTGTAGTAACTCAGAACTGGCCATATGATGACATCAGGAAACATGTTAGTAAAGAAATTCTTTCTACTGCAAAGATTACACTAGACAGTGAAAAACAGTGATTAATAAAACAAACTGGTGCATATGAATATGTGTGTATCTTTACATACATACAAAGAGACATATACACATAAATTTACATAGTCATTCATTTGTTTGTTATTACTTTATCTTAAATGAATAATATATATAACTTACAAGTCACTGTTATAAATTACATTAATATGCACAGAAACTAAAAGTATAGAGTTAACGTCAAATATAAAAGACAAAGATTGGCTTAGCAAAAAAAGTAAGAGTCATCTGTTCTGTTTTCTATTCTAATGTGTCTAAAATGTCTTCTTCCAAAAAGAGAAAAATAAAGTACATAGTAAAGACAGCCTATGTCCTTTGAAGGCGCCAAATATATCTACTGGAGCTTGGTTTGCTTTAGCATATGGAGATAAAATTGTTTACTACCCTACATTTAATCTTCTTGGTATTCTTAATGTAGTGGTGTTTTCTTTGATAATTTAGCTTTCTGATTAACTTGAGGATGATATAATATAATGAATCCATTTTCCATGACCAGAGTAGGGGACAGGAAATATTTTTCTTAGACTGTAATTGTTTTTAATGTCATCTTGAGGCCCATGTCTTGTGTGATACAGAGATAGCATGAATTTATATTGGTCTCTTTTTTCATTGTTGTCATCATCATCATTTAATTCAGATACTTTCTGGTGGAAATGGTTTCATTCCCAGGAAATTGGTGTGAGATTCTTTTTAAAATTTATTGTAACACCACAACTATTAGGTCTGTGTTGCTTAAACATATTTTGATTATTCCTAAGTTTTTTTTTTTCTGAAGTCCTTGTTTTGAGACATTCATAAAAGAATGTGCTATAGTTGTAGTTCTGCTGGCCTAGAATATAATTTTTTTTAAAAAAAGAATTAGAATTTGTTTTTTTCTGAGCATAGCCATCATTCATACACTATTCAAGGGTTTATTTGTTAAATATCCCCAAGTGGTTTAGATCAGGGAATTTTTCTTTAGGGGCAGAGAAAATAGGCTTTAAATAGAATGGAATATTTTTAAAGATATTTATGGGTTTTTTTTAAGTTCAAACTAACTACAGTATTTTTCCATCCAGTTACCATTTGCTTTTAAACATTACCTTCTTAATTGCTAAATGGTTAGAATAAATAGCTTCATATTTTCTCATCTGCTTGCAAGTCAACTCTTTCTTTTGTTTTCTCTTTCTTAAATTTATTTATATTTCCAGGGTTGTGAATGATTAGTTTCTATTTATTACTGACAGATTTTTGTTTGTCATGAGGTCTTCTACTGTATCTTTTTTTCCTAGTCAGACTTATAATATATAGTTAACAAAATGACACAGAGGAATTATTGATGGTGATGATACTTTTGATTAATTTGCATCTTCATTAATTTTTATGATGTTCAACAGATCTCCTGAATTTCGAATTTATTAAAATCTGTTTCCACTTTCATCAATAATGTTCAATGTGACTATGGCAAAGTCTCTTTACCTCTCTAAGTCACCTGCACAATGATAATAGAGGATGGAGGGATAGGGATTAAAACAGATCCATCCTAATATTCTCTTTCAGCTTTAAAATTCTGTTACTATAAGTGTGTAAATGACCTACTCACATTGTTCATAAGGATGATTCTTTTCAATATTGAAAAATGAGTCTATTCATATGCTGTGTTCCTCTCTATTTGGTGAGGGAAGGGGGAACTTACTTGATTTGGTCCCTTGAACATTATATAAAATTATATTTTTGTGAAGGAGGGTTTTTGCATAATGTGCATTTCATACTACTTAGCTTTGCTTTGAACTAGAGCTCAGCCTACGCTGTTTGACCCACTTTTTACATTGAGATCATGAAAAGTATGTCTTAACTGGAATAACGACATATCACACAATATGTTGGAAAGCCAAAAAAAGTAAGATACGGAAGCTTGAAGGGAGGTAAATGAAGGATAATAGTATAGTCCAAGAAGACTCTGTATATGTTTGTATTTATATCATTTATATGTGTAAGATTTTTGTATGCATCCATAACGATTGTATGTGTTGGTGCCTATAAACATTTTTTTAAATTTCTTCAAATGTAACCTCTGGAAAAAGAAAGAAAAAAAAATACTTTCCGTGCATGTTCAATCCAGATCCTTTTTCCATTTCCAACTATGTGAAGCAGCCAGAAATATGTATTTTTTTATTTTAATACTTAAAATATGTAATTTGTTCACGGTGGGTATAGTGAACTTAAATATAAACATAGTCCTCTGATGACTTAGTATCTTCAGTAGTTACTGTGCCTCTATTCAACTTAATTTGAGTTTCTCTGTACTTTGTGATGATGTTTTTCCTACAAGAGATGTTAAGTTCATTACCCAAACTGTTCTCAGTTTTTTCAGCATGTATTACCCCAAGCTGGAAGTTGGCTAGAATAGCTTTCATGGAACTCACAGTTATATTTGGGATGAATGTTGCTGCAGGATTCATCTGTCTGTCCTCTCCACTCCCACTCTCCCAACTAGAAATGAGTAGAATCAGAAATATCACAAGGTGCTTTGGTTCCACTCTTGGGATGAATCAGTGCCAAACTTTCTCCTCAGGTTCCCTTCTATAATTCACCCAGTTTCTCTCTACTAAGATTAAAGGAATGGGAAGTTGACAGCTGCAAGAAGCTGCATTGTAGAGATTATAATATAGGCTCCATCTAAAAAGCAAAGAAGGTCCTAGGCTCCATTTTAAGCTTTTCTGCCTCTGTTTTAAAGTATTTCTCAACTAAGGACTAAGTAAACCCTCTTCCAGTCTATGGATGAATGTCAGCAAAAAAAAAATAATTCTAGGGAATTTAGCTAAGAAGTGACCTCTTGATTCTGCCTTGAGAAGAGAAGGATAGATCTGACCCATACCATAAGCATGTTGTACTTCCACTTGCATTTGAATAAAACTCAAGTGGAACAGGAATAATCATGATAATTGTATGTACTTGCATAGTACTTTGGGTTTATAGAGTTGATCTACTATTTCATTTGCTCTTCACCAGAAGCATTTAACACGTAATAAATACAACTCTGTACTGCAAAACTAAGTGACTAAAAGTATCATGGTATTTTCAAGTTTTGGATTCAGAAAAAGGAAAACATAATGGGAGTAATCATGTCATAGGAAGTTTAAGCATAGTTAGCAAAATGAACATTGAATTTGAAGTTGGAGGAACCAGGTTGCAATTCCAACTGTGTTCTTACTACTCATGCAATACCAAGAAAATTCTTTAATCTTTCAGTTTCTGGCATTTTTCTGGAGCATAAAATGAAGGTGTTGTACTTAATAATTTCTAAGTTTTCTTCCATCTCCAAATCTTATAATATTTTGATTTAGCCAGTCAGAAGTAAAGTTCAAAAAAAAATTCACAAACTGTCCCAGCTCCATTCCTGGAATGGTTCAGGAGGGACTCCTTGCTCTAGACTCTTTCTACCACTCTCTTTCCTGAAACTAAAGAGGGTAAATCCACAGCTTCTTCTGACTACTACACTAGAGATTATATGGTTAGTAAGTGGAAAAACCCAGATCCTGGTGCTTTTGCTAGCCCAGAACTCTTTTCAAAACTGTGTTTGTGGAACCTTGTAAGTTATTTTTTAAAATGAACATACAAGCATATAAATATAGGTGACTTATTCAAGGTTACTTAACAATTTGAGAAACTGGTTTGTGAAATAATAAGTAGCTATATATTCTCCTGCATCACACATTTAATTCCTTACCAGCATACAAATTCTTTGTTAAAACCAAAAATTCATGCTTAGGCAGAATTACTGTGAAAAGCATATAATTAGACAAAATGAATGAGATGTGATGCTTCAGGCCTTCAAAGATCAATTCTTGGTCCAGTCATCTGCAATAGCATTGATAGCTCCAAATTTCTGCATGGCATGCTGTGCTCCTCTCCCGGAGGAGCATTTCACTTGCTATTTGTACTTCTGCTTGTTCACTTATCTCATTATCTGCTTCTCATATTTGCATCTGTTTTACACCCTGTGCCTGCCAATTGGGAAACTAGTAAGAATTTTGGAGGTACTAATGGATAATTTATTTACCTTAAAATCATGATGCATGCTTACACAAGAAAAGTATTCTAATAGATTTTAACAGGAACATTCATTTCCAGTTTTCATTAACATATTGAGATGAATTTTCCATACAGTTTTTCATTTTTCAGTGGAGAGAATTTAAGTTCTAAGACAGTATGGAGATTTAGTAGTTTATTTTTATTTTCAGGTATTAGGAAATACATGATCATGTATTTGTAGAGTCTAAGTTGTGTCATCTTTTTCCATTTATGCTTAATTTTGCTTGTCTTGTGGGGAACATGGCTATGACACTTTCAATTTGACAATTGCAGAAGCAATTCGTAGCACCTGAAGTTAAGAAAGCTGTCCTTGGAGAATCCACACCATTACAATTCACATATTTGATCTAATTAAGTCAAAATTATCTATTTGATATGAACATATAATTGGAATTTAGAGGGAACATAAACTAAATAGGAAAAATAAATTCTCTACCTCAAAGAACCAAAGACATTTTATTAAATGTTCCAAACAATTATATCAAGCTATCAGTCAATAGTCATAAAAATAAACTTATTTTCTGCCTTAATTATGATCTAATATTAAAAAACAAACAGCACATGTGTGCTATCCTTTGTAAGATATTTCACAATTAAAAGATTATCTTTAAGGTTGAACTGTAAAATGAGCATCATTTCCTTTCATTTATTACTAAGCTTTTAATATATTTGTGACTTTATCAGCTCAGAAAATATTTTGCATATGCTTAGTTATGTTCTAATACATCATGAAAATATAATGTTTAATTCAGTATCTTTTGCTTTCTCTTTGTATTTCAAGTGCTTACTACACCAATCTGGCATATTATAATGCTTAATGAATGCTTATTTAGTGAAAAGAAAAAACAAAACAAAACAAACAAAAAAAAAAAAACCACTTAAAATTCAAATAGCCCAGCCAAATGTTTCAAGAGATTAAGGAGGTCAATTTCTGACCTAATAGAATTGGTTTTTTTTCTTTTATCTTGGAATTTTTAATTTAGAATTAGGTTTTACTTGGTAAAAAAGCATATAAAATTTTTTGCCATAGTTTCTCCAATATTTGTCATTTTCCTTTTTTTTTTTCCTTTGGTTTATGTTTGCTATTATGATGAATGTGCGGTATAACTTCAGAAGTGTTTTAATTTTTATTTCTCTAATTATTAGTGATTTTCAGTATTATCTTTGTTTTTTTTTTCCTCTCCTTAGTAGCCCATGTGCATGTCTCTTAAGAGCTATTGATTAAGTGTTATGTGAACCAGGTGTGTTTCACCTGACTTAATGTAGTAGTTTCTACTTCCTTCCATCTCCAATTTATCCTGTACTCTCCTGCCAAATAAATCTTAGCATAGAATGATAGATTTTGAGCTGAAAGTGACCTTAGAAACCATTGTGTCCAGCATTCTCAATTTATGGTTGAGAAAACTGTGGCACAGAGAAGTTAAATGATTTGCAAAGGGTCACACAACTAATGAGCAGAGAGATGGTATCTGAATGGATGTTTCTATGACTCCAACTCCAATGTATTGCACTGTTCATCAGGCACAGTTCTCATCATGCTACACCTAATAATGCCCCAACTCAGATGGCATTTATGATCCTTTAAACTGTTTATCAAGTTCATACACTATTTTTGTGGAACATTCAGCAATTCTGTATTCTATCATTTGGTGTGTAAATTGATTATGTCCAAAGGCTTATAGGAAATACAAAAATAAAATATGTTTTCTAAGAAAATATTTCATTATTTTATAGTCATATTACTAAGATATTTAAAATATATTTGATGATTTAAAAAGTTGTCTCTTTTTAAATGTTATAAATGCTTAAATTCTGTTTTAATTGGATACCTATGAACACATTTCTACTAATTTTGTTCTGAATTTTAGACTGTCATGGTAAAATTAGAGAAAAACCAAAAAATATATAATTTTTCTGCAAAGAACATTAAGTAAGCACCATTTATCTAATTTTAGCATAAAATGACTTTACTTACAAGAGTAATAATGATGTTTTAGTTGAGAATGAAGACGTAGAAAAGAAAACATTTAATTTTTAATGGTTTCTCATTCTACCTTCCTGACTGCTTATTTTCCATCTTTGAATTTATTCCAGATTATGCTATCTAACCCTAGGACACATTCAGAATTTGCTCCTGGGATGTCTTTTCTTCTTCAATATTAATTCATCTGTGATCTTAATAATTCTCATGATTTAATTTCTTTTTCTTAAATAATAGCTTTTTATTTTAAAATGCATGCAAAGATAGTTTTCAACATTCACCTTTGCAAAACCTTGTTTTCCAAATTTTTCTTCCTCCCTTATCTCTACCTTCTTGTCCTATGCAAGCAAATAATCCAATATATATTAAACGTGTGCACTTCTTTTACACATATTTTCACATTCATAGTGCTGCATGAGGAAGATCAGAATAAAAAGGACAGAATGAGAAAAAAAAAGCAAGAAAAAGGTGAAAATACTACGTTATGGTCCACATTCACTCCCACAGCCTTCTTTTAGGATGCAAATGGCTCTTTCCATCACAAATCTATTGCAATTGGACTGAATCATCCCATTGTTGAAAAGAGTTACATCCGGGCAGCTAGGTGGTACAGTGGTTAGAGCACCAGCCCTGAAGTCAGGAGGACCTGAGTTCAAATTTGGTCTCAGACATTTCCTAGCTGTGTGACCCTGGGCAAGTCACTTAACCCCAATCGCCTCAGCAAAAAAAAAAAAAGAAAGAAAAGAAAAAGAAAAAAAAAAAAAAGCTACATCTATCAGAGTTGATCATCACATGATATTGTTGTTCCTGTGTACAATATTCTCTTGGTTCTACCATTCACTTTCACTTACCACCAGTCTTTCCAGCCTTTTTGAAATCATCCTGCTGATTTTTTATAGAACAATAATATTCCATAGCATTCACATACCATAACTTATTCAGCCATTCCCCAATTGATGGGCATCCACTCAGTTACCAATTCCTTTCCACTCCAAAAACGGCTCCTATAAACATGTTTGCACATGTGGATCCTTTTACCTTTTTTATGATCTCTTTGGATTACAGACCCAGTAGAGATGCTGCTGGATCAAAGAGTATGCACAATTTGATAGCCCTTTAGACATATTATGGATTTAACTTCTATCTCCATGCTGATGATTCTCATATCTATGAGTTGTGTCCCAACCCTTCTGCTGACCTACAATTTTGCTTCTTAAGCTAAATTTCACGCAGCTTCTTTGGACTGCCTAGCAGAATCTTAAACTCACCTCCCAAAATAGAATTTATCTTTCCCCCTAAACCTTATTCCTTCACATTTTCCTTAATACTCTGGAGGGTGACACCATCTAACCCATCCCTCAAACACACAACCCAGGAGTCATTTTGTTCTCTTAACAATCTTTCATCTTCTGTATCTAATTTTTTGCCAAGGTTTGTCAAATTTACCTTTGCAACATCTTTGTAGTAGAACCTTTTCTCTCTTCTGACATTGTCAACTACTCTATTGAATACCTTCATCTCTTAACTCTTGGATTATTATAATAATCTATTTATGGGTATATCTCCTCAAATGTCTGTATTTTATAGTTGTATGTGTATTTTATATGTACACACATATACATATGTGTATATGCATATATATGCAGATATTATAGCATATGCATATATATGTATGTCTGTATATACATATACAAATAGTATGTACACATTTTCATTTATATAGTCAGTCCTTAGCTTTCACAGGAATAATGTTGCTAGAAAACTGTGTGAAAATAAAAAATATGAATGTTGATATATTGACTTATTGGAAATATGGGATTATATTCCTTCAGCCATCAAAAATTTGAATCTCTTGATTGAGATTATTGAAAATACATTATTCTGCATACAATTCTTTATAAATAAACATTAATTCAGATAATATGTACTTTTTCTAAAATAGTAACCCTAGGCGCAGTGGATAGAGCACCAGCCCTGAAGTCATGAAGACCTAAGTTCAAATTTGGCCTCAGACTCTTAACTCTTCTTAGCTGTGTGACCCTGGGCAAGTCACTTAACCCTAATTGCCTCAACAACAAAAAATAGTAACCATAAAATAATCCATAAAGAATGGGGGAGAAGAGTGGCAAGGCTGTTGAAAGGGGAGGGAGAGTAATGGCAGTGATATCAGAAGGTACCTCAGGTAAGAAAAAAAAATTGGGAAAGGGCATCCTGTCATCTCTAATCTTCTTTTGAGGTTCATGGTTGAAGTGTTCTCTAATAAAAAATACATGTTTTGTGATGAATCCCAGCTCCTCTGTCTGAGCTCAGGACTCCTACCTGGGCCATGGCTTACTCTCAGAGGACCCTAGTGTCACAGGAAGTAGTCACTGAACCCAGGGAGGGAGTGAGATAGCTTCACTTATGAAGTTACTTTGGAACTTTTTAAAGCAGATTCCTGAACAGTTTTATGAATACTTATTCCTTTTTGTACATCTACACTTGCATGCATTATCCTTCTCTCTCACTTTTTTTTTTTTTTGCTTTTTGCTGAGGCAATTGAGGTTAAGTGACTTGTCCAGGGTCACACAGCTAGGGAATGTTAAGTGTCTGAGACCAGATTTGAACTCAGGTCCTCCTGACTTCAGGGCTGGTGCTCTATCTCTCTGACTTTTTTTTTCCTGTAGTGCATGTAGCCATGAATGTGCACATTTGCCAATCAAAAGTGAAAATGAGGGTTTTAGTAAAATTGCCTGAATGCTTGAAGCTGAGAAAGTTAAATGTGTATATTTATATATGTGTGTGCACATATATAAATAAATATACATACTTTTGTGAATAGATAGAAAATACTAATCATTACAGTTCTGTTTTTAAATATATTATACTCTCTGGTTATCCTGTGTTACCTATAGCTAGACAAATTAAAATTCTTTTATAAATAATTAAGAGGATGAAAATGTTACTCTACATTTTGTATTTCAGATATATCCTCAAGTGATTCCTGCAGTGAACTAATACTGATGTTTATTAAAGTAAGATTCCTAATGGGAAAGAAATAGCATTACTCCTTACAAGACACATTTGACATCTTAATTCCCTTGTTCTCTACTCTGTGGTCATGGGTGTCAGATCTTCAGTCAACAGTGGATAGCCAGCATAAAGCTTTTACCAGGCTTCAGTGGATAGGCTGTTGATGAATGATGATGACATGCCAAGCCAACTGGGAGAACTCCAGATTTCATTTTCAAAATCCATGAAATATTTAGGTCTGCAGCCATTGGAAGTGGATTATAATAGCAGAGATGTCAACAACTATCAATATACAGTTAAACCACAATTTCTGATTATGTAAGATTATAGCATTGTTCAGTTCAGAATCCAGGTAGTCCATCTTGTTTGACTTGAGCACCATTGCTTGCCTATACATTTCGCTTTTTTCAAATGAGTTTTCATCTTAATCTGAGTTGCACTTTTGTGATATGTGATTAGTATAATGCAAACTGGCATTATTGTAAGGCTTTCTATCATAAATCATTAGACTTCTTTGAAGTCAATCACTAGTTTCAGATAATCTTTTACTAAGAAGTGGCCATGGTTTCTGAGAAACAGTGTATGTTCTCTTATGTGAAATTTGGAGGAATTAGATTTTTTTATATATTTTAGCTTCATTTGATGGAATTTTTTGATATCTTTCTTTTTCACCTAAGATACAAATCACCTTTTTTATTGTATATAGATACACAGATTAGATAGATAGATAGATAGATAGATAGATAGATAGATAGATAGACAGACAGATAGATAGACAGATAGTAATTGGTTTTTTCTGGACCATATAAAAGAAAAGATGAGAAAAGCCTGATTTCAGAGTAAGAAGCACTTTAGAGTAGAAAATATGTTTTATTGGTTTACTTTCCTATAATTAAAGCATGAAGAAAAATCACCATACCATAATGTTAAAGACATAGCTACTATAAGTTCTATTCTAACTATGTTACCAGGATACCTGGTAATCTTAAGTAAATCCCTAGGTCTCATTTCTTCATCTCTAAAATGAGGAAGTTGAACCAGATGTTTTTTGATATTCCTTCCAATTCTAAAACATTATGCATATTCATAATTTGTTTTATGATTATACGAATGTGTTTCATTTTTATATATATGTAACATATGTGTATGTGTATGTATGTATTAGAGGTGTGTTTTTTCCCTTATGAAATGGTAGTATTTACACCAAAATTAAAATAAGGGGCTCCTAGATGTGCATATATATTACATATATATACATATATATGTGAGTAAATAAATGATAAATATATGACTTAACATACATGCAGGTGCACCTACATGTATATATCCATAAATATATTTATATCTTTAAAAAGAATTTTCTTCTAGAACACCATTTGCAAGGAATCTGATATCTGACCGCAGGTAACAAGTTATAGAATTCATTGAGGGCATCTCTTCTGTGAAATCTTGTGAGCTGTATTTCATTGCTAAAACTAATAAGGAAGTCCGTGATACAGCTCCAGGGAAAGATAAAGCAATGTCAAGAACTGTGGTGCTCTGTAGAATTCACTTGATTCCAGAAGACAAGGATAATTAGCAAAGCTTAGCAAATGTACAGTTTTGCTATGTCTAAATGAGATGGCCTCTTAATGCTCCAAAAATACTTCTATTTCTAGCCTTTTAATACCTGTAGGCTTCATCTGCCTTATGTGGGTAGATGCTTGAATGCACCCATGGACCATGTCATTTGCTAATTAAGCATTACATTTACAGTCATCATTTCTACTTCACCTTGCCTCCTATGCTGTATTTTTAAAGGTGTGAATCCCCCCAGACCTCCTTGGCTTTGAGAGTCTTCTGGGTCTTTCCTAAAAATTTTGAACAGCTTGTAACAAGTATGAATATAATATGTGGCTATACAGCTATATGGGGCGATACATGCCTCTGCAGTGTTTAATATGGTACTCATTTTGCTCTCCAATGGTCTTGGGCTTGTTGCCCAGCTATGCATTAAAACGAATAATGAAATATGCCAGAACATGTTTGAGGCACCCAATGATGTTGGGATAGCTTCAGGATTTGGGAAGAGGAAGAAAAAGAAAACTTATTTTGTCATTCTATACAATTCTGAAAATGATTTTTCTTTTTTTTTAACTCTTTGAGTTTTAAAATTATTACCATAGATAACATTATTTTGAAGAATAAGAATTCCAATTCAGAATAAAACTCTGGACTAGGTATGCAGAAATCTAGATTATGTGCCCTAGCTCTTTCACTACATACCTAAATAACCTTAGTGAAACAATTTAATTTTTCTGTGGCTCAGTTTTATCATTTATAAAATTAGAGAGTTGGATAAAAGACTTCCAAGGTCCCTTACAAGTTTAACACTGTGAATCTAGTTGAAGAATCACATCTTACAGTGATATAATGTGCCAGACCCAGTTCAGTAAGTTAAAGATTTGTCCTAGGTTTGATAGTTCATTAAATGCAATGTTTAGACCACACCCCTTTCTAGAAGTCCATTTGATTGCTATTTTTGTGGTTAATGTTCCTTAAATTGCAGTATCTTTTGTTATTGTTATTATTTTTTATAAGGGATATCAATAGACCTCAAATATAATTCATGCTGAAAAAGGAATCCACAATATGTTCTTGGTAGCAAACCTCTGTCTATGAAATAAACTCACTATATCTTGAGGCAGGCCATCTTGCTTATTTTCAATAATTCAGTTGGGTTTTTTTGGTTTTCCCACCTCTTGGTGACTGCATTTGGAGTTTTATTAGCAAATATAATGGAATAGTTTGCCATCATTTTTTTCTTATTTTATAGGTGAAGAAACTAAGACAAAAGGGATTAAGTGACTTGCCCAGGATCAGACAGTTGATAAATGTCTGAGAACAGATTTGAATTTAGAAACAATAATCTTCCTGCCTCCAGACTTGCCATTCTATCTATTGTGCCACTAAGCTGCCCTTATTCCACTTACATATATATAACTTCAAGTATGAGGAAGTTCAATGTTTTTGTTCCTCTCCCCCCACCCCCATCCAGTTTGTTTTATTTTTTTAAAGCTTTAACTCAATGCTTTTGGGAATCCCTTTTTGAACCAAGTACACTAATCTAATCTCCCTTTCATGATACATTTCTTTGAAGACCTCAACAATTACCCTGTATTCCACTGGTCTTCTCTTTTTCAATTATTTCCAATTATTTAAAAAAAAATCATCATATAACTTGGATTTAGTATTCTTCATTTTCCTTGATATCTTCCTCTAAATATTCTATAGCTTATCATTTTCCGTTCTGAAATGTCATATACAAAGATACTAAAATATAATCTTCCAGTTTCCTCATTTATAAAATAAAAGCTTTGGGTCATGTTTCAAAGATCCATTATAGTATTCAGTTTTTTGGTCCTGTGATCCATACTAAGACAAAGTTTCATTTATCTCATTGATACATAATTCATTGAGCATAAATATATATACATTTATTGTTAAATATATGTTAGATCTACTCTGAACTAACCCATATCTTATATCAATTAATCAAGAAATTCCTGAAAGAATTGTTCCTTTTTCCATGATATAAATTTTTGTCTTTGAAATATATATTTAGTATTCATATCAAATAGAGAGACAACATGAGAAAGTGAATAGAGAGAGATGGTCCCAGATTCAGGATTCAAGTCCTACCTTTAACATGTCCTGATTATATTATCCTAGTTGTCATAAATTTCTTACTACCCCAGGTAACTCAAAAGAGAAATTGGTAAGAAAGTGGTGATTAGCATTCCCAGGGAAGTTACTCACCATGCGTTCTTTATTCAAATAAAAATCACAAATCCAGCTTCATCTACATGCAAATTGTAGCTTACATTTATATAGAGTATTCTAAAATTCTCAATGTAGTTAATGCTTTAATAAACTTAAATAAAACTTTATATCAGCTTCAATACCCTTAAAATTGCTGTCTTTCATCATACCTACTATAGCTTTTTGAATGTTCTAAAAAGCTTTCAAGTGTTGACTTATTTGATCTTCAACAGCTGTATGATATAAGTTGATAATGCATAGGCATTGGCATCTCATTTTATAAACAGATAAAAAGAGACTCTGACAGTTGAAGAATCCTGTCCAATGTCACACAGCTCTTATCTTGTAGACACACAAGTAAAACTCAAATGTTTTGGCTTTAACAAAGGATTTTTTGCATTATATCACATCATTTCTTGGTCCTGAAAGATATGATTCTGCTAAGTATTCATTTGAGAGAGCCTTTGTAATAGATCACTAACAAAAAGGGAGGGGAGGAGGGAGGAATGAGTTCAATGATTGGAAATGATGGCCTAAAGTAGAGAAGACATGATCAGTTAATGAACTCAGAAACTTTCACTCAGCTCTACTATTGATCTAAGCTCTGCAAGGAGCTTTGAAGTTAAAAAGAATAGAAAGTGTTAGGGGGAAATGATAACTTCAGCCCTTGATACTTTACATAACATTCCACATACATTATTTTATTAGATTTTAGAAGAGTACTATGAAGTTTATGCAATATAAGTATTATTACTCCCATTTTACTGATTAAGAAGTGGAGGCACAGAGACATTAAGTGCCCTGCCCGTGATCATACAACTAGTAAGTCTAAAAAAGGTAACCAAAATTCAGATGAAGTTCCATATGCAATACCTTTCCAATTCCACTACAATTCTGATTGAAAAGAATTCAAGTTAAAAATAGCCAAAATAGGGGCAGCTAGGTGGCACAGTGGATAGAGCACCAGCCCTTAAGTCAGGAGGACCTGAGTTCAAATCTGGTCTCAGACACTTCCTAGCTGTGTGACCCTGGGCAAGTCACTTAACCCCAATTGCCTTAGCAAAAAGCAAAAAAAAAAAAAAAAAAGCCAAAATAAAAAAAAATGTGGCTATTAATAAAATGAGATTTGGGTGTTTATTTGAGTCCAGAGGAACTCAAAACTAGATATAAATTTGGGGATCAGATTCTAGAAGGAAATGAGTATCATGCCAATTCTGAAAATCATGTGATTACAAATTCACCTTGGATTAAGTATTAGAATAACTTCCCACCTCCACCCCCTCAGTTGTTTTCAGCACATAGCTAGTATAGAATTAAGGCAATGGAAAAGGACTGGTGGTTATTCCCACTTACTCTGTGTCTATTTATGTGTATGTGTTTGTATGTATGTATGTATGCATATACATATGTGTGTATGTTCATACATGTGTTATGAATTGTTTTTGTTTTTCTGTTTTAATTATATTTAAGATTTTTGTTTTCTTATTATTATTTTTAAAATTTTCAACTTTCTTTTTTTTAAATTTTATTTTATTTGCAAAACATATGTATGGGTAATTCTTCAACATTAACCCTTACATAGCTTTCTGTTACAGATTTTTCCCCCCACCCCTCCCCTAGATGGCAGGATATCCACTACGTGTTAATTATGTTAAAATATTTGGCAAATTGAATATATGTATACATATAAAATTTTCAACTTTCTTCCAGGTGAACTTTGAGGGAAAGGAATTTTCTACTACTTGTTTGGGATATAGACAGACAGACAAGCACAACACACATTCATACATATAAATATATGTATGTCTTTCTGTGTATAGATGTTCATAGGTACACAATATATACACCCACATATCCATGCCCATGGTAATGGGGCTAAAGCAGTTCCATCTGTAGGCACAAGAACAAAAATGTGTGCCAAGTGTGCCACAGATGCTGCTTCCTCCTATCTAAGGTAACATGCCATCCCAGCTTTAGAAGAATTATTGATGTTTTTCCCCTTTTTCCCCAATTTGACTTATGTTGGAGTACTTGAAACACATAAAAGTTTGACAGTTTTTACTTAAATAATAAAATGCACATAATTTAGAAACTTGAAAACAGAAAACTCTCATCAATTTTGGCAGTGCTTTCCACCACAAGATTTTGACACTTAGAATCATTTTCCCCTTGGTAAAGTTTTGAATAGGTCTAATCTCTCTTTCGTTTATTCTCTCTTTTCCATCAGTTTTCTCTTCCTTCCTAATAATCTCCTACTCTTCATCCCCATTCATCCAGACAAGAGCAATGAGAAATTATAAAAATATAAGTATCCTTTAAAAAGTTTTAGCTATGTATTAAAAGTTTTAAATAGGTAAAATGCTTTCTTCTGAGGTAAAATATGTATTCTTAAATGAATAGAACACAAAGGGAGGGATCCCTTTCCTTGCTAATATTCTATAGTGCTTTGTTTCTGACTTTCAATGAGAAAAATGCATAAAATAAAATTCATTTATAAAATAAGGTTATTGGTAGTTCAAGACAACATAATTCAGTCAAATCAACACAGCAAAGATCTATTTTCCTTGGCTACCAATAGACTATTAAACACCTTAAATGAATTGTTCCCAGTAGACTGACTGCCTTGAAATTCAAATCGGAAATGGTCTGTCAAGTTCTATAACTGAGTAAAATCTGAACTCTCTGCATATTATTACAATTGTCAAGTTTGGAAAGGGACAAGGGGAAGGAAAAGGAATCAGATTATTATTATTCAGTTTTTTAAAACCTTGTGATAAAATCATATGATTAATTCATTAGCAAAATAGATTTAGGATAAAGTTCCAACCTTTGATTTTAGTGATATAGTGAACATCAGAAGTGGAAATTCCCTCTACTAATGCTGGTCAGCTTTTTCTCTTCAATTTAGAGGCAGAGAACTTCAGAGAGTTCTGAGATATTAAGAGATGTATAGGTTGACATTGCTAACAAATATAAGAGGTGGGTTAAATCCAGGTATTCCTGGTTACAAGGACAAGTTTTTTTTTTCTACTATACAGTGCTGGATGTATAGAGATATACATTTATGGTATGAACAATTATATCTCAAATAGTATTTTTTAAATAAAGTTTAGATGATCGATCTTTGTGACCTTGGTAGTCATTAAGATGGTAGAATACTTAATTTCATTTAGAGTCATTGAGAACCAATTGCTTGCCTGGAACAGGGTGTTTCACCAAAATTGATCTCAATTTCCCTATCTTTAGATTGTGGGGGGGGTTGACTATATAAGGGCCACATTCCAATCCAAAGCTATGATTTCTTCCTGAGTTAAGTAGAATTTAACTTTTACTTCAGAGGTTCAAGCTACTGTTCCTGTTTTTCCACCCTTGACTCTACTAGATAGGGAAAATGGGGAAAATTATATAATTAGGCAAAAAATGTAAATCTTTGAAATGAGCAAATCAGCTTTTGGATCAGAAATACTCTATCTCTACCATAAGCTGAAATTGTGATTGTAAGTTACTTAACTGATTATAGCTTTTAAACAGCTTCTTAAAAATAAAAGTTTCAGATGAGTTGCTGATCTGCATTTGTAGATAAAATTTATACACTGAAAGTTGCCCAAAAAACTGATGAAATCAAAAGCCTGAAACAAATCAAAAGCTTTTCCAATATCTTCCCTTCTCCATCCTCCACTTAAAATCTTATAGCTTTGGAAAGTTATATGGACTTAGTTTAATTTTTCCCCCTTTCATTCTTACCAAGAGTAAAATAATACACATAGGAAAAAAAATTCAAATTGTAATTTAAAGAAAAATGAACCAATGGACCAAATCAGGAAAATGCATCAATATAAATGATTTTGGATGAATTAGATTTAAAACTGAAAGGTATTTTATAGATCATGTAGTTCAGTTTTCATATTTTCCAGTGTAATGATTTGAAAAAATTTACACAAGCAGTAAGTGGAAGATCTGGAATTTGATCCCATTTTTTTATGACTCCAGATCTAGTGTTTATTGCTTTTAGTATATCTGTACTTCACAATAAATGTTTGACAAATAAAGCATTAAACATTTTACTTGTGCTGAAAAAAATAATTCATGATTCATCTATGCATTTTTTTGTAACTAGATCTCAAGAGATCAGAAGCTATAACCATGCTGCTGACCATGGTCCTGAAACAACTGACTATGATGGTGTTAGTAATTATAATAGATGATAAATACATTTTCTTTGTGTTGCAGTGGTTGTAATTTCTGCTGAGGATGGCAAATGAAATACATATCAGTTAATGCTTATAAAACTCAATAAATTTGTTTACTTTATTATTTGTTTATCTTTGACATATAACTTTATCTTTTATTCACCCTCACTATATCCCAACTTCAGGATGCTAAGGTATTTTCTGCAAGGAAACCTAGAGTGATTAATATATTTCTGTGATGATATGAATAGAATTGGGGCCTAGTTCTGGACTAGCTAAATTAATGAAAGATCAGCTACAATTTATGAGTATTAGATCCTTGTGGAAATTAAAATTTTTTGAGGTTCCACATTTATCTTTCTTTTATTTTAACAAATCTCCAAAAAGGTTTTTTTAAAGGACAACTAGATTTGGTGGGGATACAAGTATAGAGTATGGAACAGAAAAAAAAATAAATTTAAGTTGTTTTTCTAAGTGTTTTATAAGTATAACAACCTACTTCATAGAATGACCTGTGCAGCAATGATACAATTAAAGCTTGAAGATAGAATTATTCCATATGCCAAAGCTAAAAATACCAGTCTCTACCACTTGGAATTTAGGCTGAAGTCTTTATTACTTGGATAGATGACTGAGTAGTTAACAAAATTTATATACTAATCAGACTTTGACAGAAGAATAATAATTTTTTTCCTGATAGAAATAGATGGAAGGCTAGTCTCATGCTTCACACAAATGCCAAAGTTTTTCCCCATATGGCAGTGGCAGATGGGGTTGTACGTCTTGTTAAATTTCTTGATATGGGCTTCTATAGTGTTCTTTATGTTATACTTCTCCACAGGTTAAGTATAAGTAGTACATTATATAAAGTCCTGAGATTTCTCTGAAATTTCTAGAATTTTTTATTAAGTCCTTGTAGCCACACATGGTTACTAAATATTGAAAGTGCTAATGGCTGATCCAAAAAGCTTTTGAAGTGGCCAGGATCTGCCAAGGACTGGGAAGATGCTCTTGCATTTGAATTCTTTCAGCATTTGTATTCTAATATATAACAGAAAAGAACATTCTCCAGCAGAGATAGTGGATATTGTAAATGACTCATTGAAGTGCTACTAAGAAGACAACTAAAGTGATAATGGGAATAGTGTAAATATTAATATCACAAACTAAAATTTTGCAAAGCATCTTCTTATCAGAGATATGATGAAATATTATTTATTTTGAGTGTAGTTAAGAAGCATAAGCACTAACAATTTCAAAATGATAGTCTTAGAATCCTTCCACATTCTAAATTTAAGTAGTTTAGGATTAAATAAATTCTATAAATAATTACTACACTACTAAAAATAACAACTTGTTAAGTTATTCAGCATCTTATTCCTGAAATTAATATCAGACAAAATGATAAATTGGTTTCAAAATGATTTTGGTAAAGCATAGGGAATTTTCGTGTCTGAGTTTTATAGACTTGATGGGGTGACTTCAAAAATCCAAATATTTACTTAATTTTTATGACAAAAATGAAAATTCTAATAATAAAAAATAATTGATTTGTATTAATGGTAGTTTTATACTTCAAAAGGTAGAGTTACTAATCAGGGAAACCATATACTGCATTACACTTCCTTGTGAGGAACACTATGAATTGAAAAGTGAAAAGTTTGAAAGAAACATCTCCATTTTAGAATTAGAGAGAAAGATCAAGTTTACTATGTACTCTTGAACTTATAAAAATAGATTTCAAATGATTTAAGCCTACCTGTAGCGCGATAGGAAAGGAATCCAAGGTACTTTGTTCTTTTATACTAAATACTCTGATATTATCTCATTGTGTACAACCATGCTTTTTGTTGAAGAAAAAATATTCCTTGGAGATATTTACAGAAGTAAAACACTTTGTGAGATGATTCAAATCTCAGAATATATATATATATATATATGTGTGTGTGTGTGTGTGTATATGTGTGTGTGTATGTGTGTGTGTGTGTATATATATATAATGCCATTTATTATACCTTAGAATTTCTTTCTCTTTCATTTGTCATTATGGTTTTTAAAACTTCCTATCTTCTATTTCACCATGAAAATCAGAGATATTTGGCAATGTCTAATTCTATTTTATCTGTTTTCACTACTGAAGAATCTCTTTGAGGATTCCACAATGCAAAAACTGGCCCATTCAATATCACTTAAAATCACTATGTCTCCTCACATGCAAATCCTAGCAAAGAAGTTTTAAAAGCTCCATTGTCAACTCTATGGGGGAATGATATTGTGTTAACTAATATATTTTTAACAGGTAGCACTTTAAAAAGGAGTTGGGAGTGGATAAATCTGTTGATAGTTTCCAGATCCTCCTTTCTTGAAATGTTATAAGAAAAAATTGAAGTCTCTATAATTGCAGCACCCTTAGGAAAATTACTCAAATGTATAGAAGGGATGACATGACATTTTGAGGACTATCTTTTGTAATCCAATCTTTTTATCAGGATAGTGAACCTTTTGGTTAAAGAAATAATCTAGTATGGAACAATAACTTTTGTTTTCATTTTCAGTTACCTCTCTGATAAAATTAATTAAGAAACAGCTTGCAAATGTCTCAAAAGACATAAATCTTTACATTTGTCATTTTCTTTTGACATGATGCTGTTCCATCTATTTGATTTCTCAATGCTGGCTCTCAGATAATTCCAAAGTTGTAGACAATGATTCCTTCAATTTTTATATATTTTTTTCCTTTGCTTTAGACTTGCCACTCATATACTAATCTTATGATCCCCTAAAGTTTCACAAAATTTTACACCTTCAAGAATTGTTCATACTATGGATCCAACCATTCTGGAGAGTAATTTGGAGCTATGCTCAAAAACTTATCAAACTGTTCATACCCTTTGACCCAGCAGTGTTTCTATTGGGCCTATATCCCAAAGAGATCTTAGAGGAGGGAAAGGGACCCACATGTGCAAGAATGTTTGTGGAAGCCCTTTTTGTAATGGCTAGAAACTGGAAACTGAATGGATGCCCATCAATTGGAGAGTGGCTGAATAAATTATGGTATATGAATGTTATGGAATATTATTGTTCTGTAAGAAACGACCAGCAGGACGATTTCAGAGAGGCCTGGAAAGACTTGCATGAACTGATGCTGAGTGAAACGAGCAGAACCAGGAGATCATTATACACAGCAACAACCATATTATATGACGATCAATTCTGATGGACATGGCTCTCTGCAACAAAGAATTGTCTCAAACCAGTTCCAATTGTTCACTGAAGAAAACTATATACACCCAGAGAGAGGGATACAAAATATGGACCACAACATAACATTTTCATGCTCTCTATTGAGGTTTGCTTGCATTGTGTTTCCTTTCTCTGATTTTCTTTTTTTTTCTTGTAGATAGAATTTTTCTTGCACAACTTGTCAAGTATTTCCATATTATTAACATGTAGTGGACTTCCTGCCATCTAGGGGAGGGGAGGGGAGTGGGGGTATAATTTGTAATGGAAAGCTTTGTAAAGATCAGTGCTGGGGAACTACCCATACATATATTATATAAATTAAAAGCTTTAATAAATAAATAAATAAAAAGAAAATAAAAAGCTTTAATAAAAAAAAATAAAAAAGTTGCTTTAGGAAAAAAAAAGCATTGTTCCTACTGATCTTCACCTTAGGCTATAGAGATTATTCTTAGCAAATAAAGAAATCCTCTCTATACCTGCCAGTCTGTGGCTACCATGCTATTTCACTAGAACAGGGCTTCTTAGACTTCTTCCACTCATGACTCCATTTCACCCAAGAAATTTTAATGTAATAATGAGTACATAAGTAAATAAAATAGCTGTATTATATATATATATATATATATATATCTCAAATATTTACTCCTAATAAATCATCATTTTGCAATTCCCACATTCATTTATGAGACCCCATATGTGTTCGTGAACCACAGTTTAAGAAATTGGGCTCTGTGATAATAAAATAGAAATATCAGCCACTGCTATTTAGATGAGAGAATATTCCATAGTTCTCCCTGCTGGTACTGTTTCATTTTATAGCATTAATGAAAAGATAATTGAGGAAAGAGAGGTGGCAAATTCTTCACTTGAAAATCTTAATGAAAGGAAGATACCTTCTCTGAATATTCCCTCTTTCCTCATTGCCTACACTCAAGTTTTTATTAACCTGACCCTAATCCCAACATGAGAATTTGGTGTCAGCTTCTTCCTTGCTTGTCATTCCTTTTGCAGCATAACCAAAAAGAGTTGTAGCTTTCAGGGATACTCAGTGCTTTCTAGTACTGATTACTTTAGATATACAGTCTTACATCAATTAATGTAATGAAGCCAAGATACGTATGGCATAGTCTCAAAAGCAAGACAGTAGGGAGCTAGTGCAGACTAAGCTTCTCAAGTTGAACATTTCTGACTTTTTTTTCTTTGCACAAATTGTGAATAATTCATTACCTGAGCTAAAACTTATACCATAATACATTATGTCACATTTCATATCTTAATGCTAGGATTTTATTTATTTATTCTGATATTATAAGCAATGTAATTCTGCAACTCTAATTAAAATAAAACATGAATATGTAGTAAAAAAAATTTGTTTTTTAAATAACCTAGAACCTTTAAATAGACACAATTCAGATCTAGTTTTTGGTGCAACTATAGATTTATGTTTTTGCTAGGATTCATTTAGGAAAAAAATCCTTGTCTTCATAACTTATCTTTCATAAATTCTGGATAAGAGTCCATTATTCCTTGTACATATATTCCTTCTCTTATGGTAAGGCATATCATCAAAAAGTTTGTCTTCATAATTTCTGGATAGAGTCCATTATTCTTTATATGTATAGTTCTCTCTCCTATGGCAAGACATGCCATCAAAAAGCAAAAATGATTTGAAAGGAGAAAGGATGAAAGGAGAATTTGCTATGATTCCTAAGGGAAAACATGCTTCCAAATCTGAAAATTACACTGTGTATCTAGCTAGATAATGAAATGACACAATGAAACATAACCTTAGAGTTTATTTTCCTTAAGTCAAGCAAGCTATTACAAATACAATCCCAAAGAAAAAGCTAACGATGCTCTTCACAAATTATGATATGAGAAATTAATTGTATTAATAGTGTGCACCTGAAAAGTAAGAATGAACCTGAATATTGTTTTTTTAAAGGAAGGAATCCTTAGTGTATGGAAAAGAATTCTTGAAATTTTCTATTTATAGTCACCCTTCTTGTTCATTTCATGTGTTCAATTATTTCCCTCAGTCACTTTTATTGTTTTTTTTTTTACTGGGGGGGGGATTTGTAACAGAAAGAGTCACTTTTATTTTTTAAAATGGTTTTAGGAAAATTGAGGTCATGGTCAATATGAAACTTTGTGAATAATTTAAATAATTATTAGTTAACTATCAGCCTATTTAAAAAGTATTAGTTTTCTTAATCTACCTCAAAGTACCTGAGGATCAAAAAGAACCTTAGAAAGATGGTTTCTATTTAAAACTAACAAAGAGTCTTTTCAATCCCATCAGAGACTTAATGATAAGGATAAGATGGATAAAGAGGTTTGATACTAATCTACTTAGCTATTAAAAGGATCAAGGTTAACATTCCCTTGAAATAATACTGAGCTTTGTTTCCTACTCCAAGACTGTTTTCTGTATACAATCTCTTACTTTGTTGAAGAACACAATTAGCTAACAATTTGAAAATAGGATTCTTTCTAGCTTTAAATTTTTAATATGTTGAACCTATGATTATATTCACATGTTTTATTTTAAATGGGAAAAATTCAGCTCTATCATGTGAACATGAGAGTCAATGAGAGAGAGGTTGCTTGATAGACATAGAAAGAATAATTACCAGCACAGGTAGCTTCAGGGATATTGGTTAAAAAGTACTCCTTGGTATCACTAAGTCATTTTTTTTTCTTGGCAACATTTTAGATGGCTAAATTGAAGAAAAATGAAAAAAAAAAGTACCCCAATACTTAGGCTTATCTCTATTAGTATCTTTTACACGGTGATATTTGTTATAAAGTTGTGAAGGTTTTATCACTGGAAATCTAAGGGGTGATCTCCAACATCAAATCTAAGGTAGTTTGCATGCCATAAACCTCAGGCCTAGCATTCTGGCAGAGTACCAAAAAGATAATTTTTAAATCCATAAAGTATTAAAAGAGAATTCATGGAATTTTTGAGTTGAAAGGAAGGTTAGTAATTCTTTTCTCCTTTTTCTTCTAAAGATTGCTGGTAAATAGTCCTTTAAGAACCTTTAGTTATGGGTTTCAATATATTATAAAGCAGCCTGTCTAATGTTTAAACAGTTCCAACTGTGAGAAACTCCATTTCTTATGTTGATACCTACTTTGCCTTAGTTAGAAAATAAGGAGAGATTAATATATGTTTAAGTCAACAAAGACCATGTCTTGTACTTGTGGAATTCAAAGAAGGTTTGATAGAATTTATTTTCAGGGTCATACACGATTTCTCTGCTTAGACATTTCCAACCCAATTTTTTTTTTCTGCAGTTACTCAATTCTTCTGAATCTAGTATATTTACTTCTTCCCTGGTTTATGTTTCTGACATGGGTAATAGTTTCCACACCTTTTTCCGTCCTGATCATCCTCTTTTGAATGTATTGTATTGCATCAATGTCTTTCATATAAAGTAGTACCTAAAACATAACAGAACATTCCCTAATGTGATCTAATGCCCAGCTTCTTAAGCAAAGTTATGATTTATTATCAAGTAAAACTTTGAGTTGCATGCTTATTTCTTCTGCCTGAAGTCATACAAAAATTCTCAGGTGAAAAGAGCTTGTGAATGGAAAAAAATTTAAAGAGCCCTGAACTAATAATGGTACTATCATTATTTTGTCAATTTTGTACCTTATTTTTTTTTTCCTCTTTCATATTCTCTGTGTCTTTTTCTTGGGTCCTTTAAACCTTTCCTACTGAATCCAGTACTCAGGATCCCTTCTTACATTTTTGTACCAGATGAATTTTTTTTCCCCTTCTGCCCCATCTGTCCTCCTTTTTGTGTGAATTTAAATGACATCCATATTTTAATTTAGTCATATGTATACCTTTTCTATTTATTATAAATGTATAGAAATGTTTAATAAATAAGAGACATTTCTCTATATACTCTCAAAGTGACCCAATGGCTTTGGTACTGTGAGAACAATCAGACCCACACATGTATGGAAGGTAAAGGATCAAAATTTAAAATGATTTTTGTTCACCAGAAACTTGAAAAGAGAAAAGGCAAGATTTTTGAGTAGTCAAGATAGGCCAGCCTTGGCGGAAAAGAAAATGGTCATCAGAATATAGAAAAATTTTCTTAAGTAAATAGGTGAGTGAAGTTTGGCTTATTTAGAAGGAGATGAATTGAAAGCAACATTAGAAAGAATAAAAAGTAATCATTATCATATTTGTGGCTATCATAATGTACTTTAAGTTTACAAAGGGTTTCACAGACAATTTGTTATTCATTACTGATGCCAACTGATGAGTTAAATGCTATTATTATCTCCATTTTATAGTTGGCAAAACAGACTCAGAAATTTCGTCTTGCTTTTAGTCACAGAGACAATTCTTATCTAATGTATTTTTAAAAAATGATATTTGAATTCAGATGTTCTTGAATCCAGATCTTATAGTCTATCCACTATGCCATCTAACGACAAAACATTCAATCATTGAATTTTGAAAGTGGAATTTATTAAATTCTTTAAACAAATGAATAATTAATAGTAAACAAACAGAGTCAGAAATACTTTGATTTAGCTAGGATTTCCTAAATACTGATTTTTCCTGTTAGAGAAATGCTATAGAAAAGCTAATCTTTGTTTAGATCTTTATACATAATAATCAAGCTTTTGTCATTAAACCTTTACTCTAGTGATCCCCTAATTCTGAAATACAGTGCTTCTTTCCCTCTATCACATAGAATTCTTCATATCACTCAAGATACAGCAAAAGTATTACCTTTAGGGACAGTTAGATGGCGCAGTGGAGAGAGCACCAGCCCTGAAATCAGGAAGACCTGAGTTGAAATCTGATCTCAGACACTTAACACTGCTTAGCTGTGTGACCCTGGGCAAGTCACTTAACCCCAATTGCCTCAGCCCAAAAAAAAAAAAAAAAAAGTATTACCTTTAACATAAATCCTGTCTGGATTACACAAATTCTAGTTCCTTACTTCATTAACTATCTTTCATATCTACTTATATATACACATGTTGGCTGCCCTGATAGAATATATTTCCTTGGGGGCAGCTAGGTGGCGCAGTGGATAGAGCACCAGCCCTGAAGTCAGGAAGACCTGAGTTCAAATCTGGTCTCAGACACTTAACATTCCCTAGCTGTGTGACCCTGGGCAAGTCACTAAACCCCAATTGCCTCAGCAAAAAAAAAAGAATATATTTCCTTAAGGGGAAGGACTTTCACAGTCTTTCTATTCTCAATACCTTTTCCCACCGAATAGATGGATGAATGGTTTGATGAACTATAAAAGATAGAAGAATTTAGGGACTTTTATATATTACAGGTACCAAAATGTCAAGGACTACACACCTTTTGAATATAATATACCTTGACACTAATTAAATCTTCTTTTTTTGTATATGGTCATTGTTTTCTCTAACTATGGATACAGGATCAAGACCTGTAATATTGCAAAGACCAGAAATATAATTGGGCTCATTTTTTAAAAATGGTTTACAGGCAATCAACTCTGACCCTTCAGTTAATAATACTCAACTAGCCAGTACTCACTGTATGCTCTATTGGTAGAAAGCTGCTTTACAGTTATTGGGTTATGAATAGCATGTCCCAAATGCACTAGTAAATTTCTTACTTTTTACTATAATTTAGTGGGGATAGTGAACTACTGTTGTTAGGGTTTAAAACAATCACCTTGTCGATTGTTTTCTTGTATTTCTGTGCACTGTATGTACTGGAGGACCAAGCACCATTGTAAAATTTGCTAGTTTGGAACAAGTGAAGACAGGTGTGAGATTACAGCTATAATAAACTTGAAATTGAACACTCTTTGTAGCTGATTTTGTAAAAGGCAATTGGTTTGATTTATGCAATTCAGACCACAGAAGGAGAAAGTTGTAAGTCAGCATCTGTGGTCAAAGACATTGGTTAGATGAGTTGTAGAAGGTCACCGAATTAATGTTTGCCAGTATCTGGCACTTAAGGCTGGGGCAGTCAAGTATAGCCATGAAGATGCCATTTTGAATAAAGGAAAAACAAGTTATTTAGGAATTATGTCACTCAGAAAAAGTTGAAGCTGCTGTGGACATTTAAATCTGAAGCATCTGTAGTTTCCCAGAGCAAGGCACCTAAATTGTAAGTGTATTTGTTGCCCATAACAGATTTAAGTTCTCTAAGTATACTTTCATGGACCAGCTCAGTAATTAGAACTCTCTTTAGAGTAAAGAAACAATACATTTATGAAGTTTCAGTGGAAAATGAACCATGAAAAGAATTATGAAAAGCCCTTAAAAAAAATAAAGGACGATACTGAGTTTGGGCTTATGTGGGCATGATTGTTGTCATAGAGGGATGGGGATGAAGGGGATGGGAGTGCCAGATGCACATAAAGTTAGCAAAATTGAATTTAATGAGTTGTAAATGTTCATGGTTTCCTTAGCACATATAGGCAAGCAGTTTAGTGGCTCTGGGGTTTCAGCATCTATAAAATGAGGTCATTGGACCAGAATATCTCTAAGGTCTCTTTCATTACTAAAATGCAATTATTCCAGTCTCTGTGATAGTGCTACAGGAGAAGATAGAGGATGAAGGGAAAGACACAGATAAGGAGCTATGTAATTCTCCATTTAGGTATTCCTGAGTATTATTGAATCTTGTTGAGGTATTCAATAAAAGAACAAAGTCATGCCAAGGAAAAAGAAGAGGAGAGATAACTCCCTTGAGTTTCTTAGCTTCTCCATTTGAATCCTTAGTTGAAAAGAAGACCATCAATCATTATCTGCAACTTAATATAATATCTAGGGATTTTCTGGGCTTGAAACACAACACAAAATAAGCATATCGCATTCACATTCAATGTTGCTCCCCTTCCACTATCCACCCTTTCTCTCACACATGCACACACACAATATACAAAATGTACATTGAATTTTAAATAGGTGAACATCACTGACAGTCTTAATGGGGAAACTCAGTCACAAAAGGGTGATGTTACTTTGTAACAGAGGATGAATACAATTATGGGCTGATCTTAGATGTGAAGAAAGATTAATAATTAAAGTCAACGTAAGCATGCTTTTAAAAGACCTTGTTTCAGAAACATGAATGTAAATGTTATCACCTTGATTGTTTCAGGAACAAAACCGAGTACCTACCCTAGGAACTATTCTGTGTATAGCTAATGGCAATTTTGTTCTTTATTCTTTATTAACAACCTGACTCACTACTCCCACACACTAGCATAGCAATTCCAATTCTTTCCATTTTCCCTTTGAAATATTAAAAAAAAAAAAGTTATCTGTCCTAATCACAGAATAGCCCATAAGGTGCTCAGGTATTTGCCTAATTGGTGAAAGAGATTTTTTTTGAAGGCTCTTACTTTGGAAAAGGCAGTTTTTATATGTAGATCATTAGAGCAAGAAAGGACCTGAAAAATTCAACCTCTTTGCTTATACAGATAAAGAAACTAAGGTTCAAATAAATTAAATAAGAGGGTCACAGAGTTACATTAGCAAATGATTGAACCAGGGCCAAATGCCTTAACACAGAATAGGTTTTCAACAAATTTTAGTTGAATTAGGTGGGATGCAGTTCTTCCTGGGTGATAACTTTGCAGAATTTGACTTTTTCAAATTTGCTCTCCTTTTTTGAAGAGTTACTTCTGTAAGTTACGATATATGAGACTTCCAGATTCTCTTAAATTGAATCAATATTATTTGTAATCAATAACTAATATCTGAAATGTGAACCAAGAAAATAAGAAAAACAAATTAAAAAATCAGCCAATCAATAAGCCTTCTTTCCTCTCTTCCTACATTTCCCTTTGCCCCCCCCCACCTTGGCTTTTCCTCTCTTTTCCTTTTTCTGACCATCTAATGTTATTAAATACTACAATTCTAACTTCTCTTTGCTATACAACCAGTCTGCCTAACATACTTTCACTAGTTAGCTTTTAAATTGTGGTCTCTCTTTTACATTGACTTTGCATAAATACCCTCATTAAGCAATTTTTGTAAATGAGATAGGGTTTGTGGCTTAAGTTGCATCATGGGATTGTAGTGATGGTAAATAGCCTTGGGTTCTTCCCTTTGTGGTCTGACCACAACCGCACTGATCTTTTGCCCTTTTAGTGAAAGAATTGCATCATTTCTTATTGCCTGGTTCCTCCTCTTTTTTTTTTTTTTTTTTTTTGAGATATGCTATTTCAAAATTTACTAAAAAGGGACCATAAAGTGATATAATGTTCAATTATACATACATATACATACATTCCAATGCATCAGTTGGTTGGTGATCTTATCAATATGGGTAATCTTTTCTAGTGTTAATGATTACAGCTCAATCTCTCTCTCTCTCTCTCTCTCTCTCTCTCTCTCTCTCTCTCTCTCTCTCTCCTTGTGTAATTCATTCTTTTGTTGTTCAGTCATTTTAGATTCTTCATGGCCCAATTCATGATTTTCTTGGCAAAGATACTGTAATGTTTTACCATTTCTTTCTCTAGCTCATCTTATAGATGAGGAAATTCAAGTAAATATCATCAATTGATTTTCCTAGGGTCTCACAGCTAGTAAATGTCTGAGATCAGATTTGAATTCAAGATGGTGAGTTTTCCTGACTGCAGGCTGGTACTGTGCCATATAGCTGTCCCACTCTTGTTCATGTCTTCCATAAATCCTCTACAAAACATATCCAATGTACTGGGATCCTTCTCCTAGTGCTCAGAGTATTTAAGATTTAGAGTTTGAGGTCCTGACATATAAATGTTAGACTCTTAACAAATGTTTTGGGGCTAATTGATCTCATATTCAATCTACTCCAATTCTCATTTTATAGATCAAGAAATATGGATCAAGGGGGTTATCCTCTATGCCCTATTTCCACTACATCCAGAAATACATACATTACATATCTATATTCACATCTATCTATCCATCTATTTATCCATCTGTATCATATAATTCATATTATATAATACATATCTATATTTATATCTATCTATCCACCTCTATCTATGTCATATAATTTGTATTGTATAATGCATATCTATATTTATATCTATCTACCTATCTATCCGTCTATCCATCCAGCTATCTATCTATATCTATTGTATAATTCATTTTCAGTAGTCATAAGTATTGACAGTGGGTTGATTCTTCCACAACTTATGTGCTACCCCTCATCCATTTTTTTTTCTGGAGAGATGGTTCTTAATCATTATACAACAAATGCCTAAAAATAGCACATTACTTTCTTTTGTTTTTACAAATGGAAAATATGAAGGCCAAAGAAAGTAAAAAAAAAAAAAAAATGAGCTGAGATCACAGAACTGTTTAAGTAAAGTTTAAATTAGAAATTAGCTCCCCCCAATCTAAGATCATTGTCATTCTTTCTATAACAGATAAAAGTAGGTTGGCTTACTCAAAGACACAAATATTTTCAAAATATAAAGTATAATGCAAGTGATTAGTCAGGAACAGAATTTTGATTTCAATTTATTATTTTTGTATTGGAGTTGATAACTACTTTACAACAGTCAAACTTCTTCACTGGGTTCCTGCATTGTGGGCTTGTGTTTCCAACAAGCCTGAGACAACCTGAGTTAAACATAGTCTTTGATGCATATATACACTATACCTCATTCTAACCAGCTGAGCTAACTGGCCTCAGGCTGGCCAGCAAAAACAACACTCCTGTTGATATAGCTGCTTTCAAATCCATCACTTGTTCAAGAGACACTTATTAAGCACTCACTATGTGTCACAGATGCATCTAGATGGATCAGTAGATAAAGCACTGAGTTCGAATGTGGCCTAAGATACTTTATTAACTGTATAACTCTTGGCAAATCGCTTAACCTCTGTCTTAAATGCATTGTAGCAGGAAATGGTAAACTTTGCCAAGTAGCTTTGCCAAGAAAATTCCAGGGGCAATATCGGCATGTTATGTTCCACTGAGTTATGAAGAGTCAGATAAAACTGAAAGATCCAACAACATGACATAGATTGTACTAATGTGTGGAAGTAAAAGGAAAAAGCAAAACCTCCCCTACCTCCAATAAATTTCTATATTAATGATGGGAGGCATTTTAAATAAACTTGTTTCTTTTTTGGGGGGGAGAGACTGATTAATAAACTTTATTACAGAAAATGAATGTACCCAAAAAGGTTCCTAGATACACTTTTTCACAAGGACATAAATATTGTACAGACACTTTGACAACAGTTGCTATGTTAAGCAATGTTTTTTTGAGTGTTTGTTTCCCCTCAAAGATGAAATCTCTTTAAAGGGAAAATAAAAGGAGAATAGGAGGGAGGTGATAAAAGCAAAATAAAAAAAGGAAAAAAAAAGTATTAGAGACTAAAGTATTTGCAAAAACAAAACAATCAGACCTAGCTCCACCTCAATCAAGGCAGCACAAAACAGCCCCAGTTCTAATAGGTCAGGCAATAAAAGAATGTTACTATGTTAAGCAAATGTTTCCCTTAATGCCTAGACTAGCTTCAATTTCTCTTTTTTTTATTAATACTTTTTATTTGCAAAACATATGTATGGGTAATTCTTCAACATTAACCCTTACAAAGCTTTCTGTTACAAATTTCCCACCCCTCCCCTAGATGGCAGGATATCCAGTACATGTTAATTATGTTAAAATACTTAAGAAATCGAATATATGTATACTTATTTCCACACATCATTTTTGTGCAGGAGAAATCGTATCTACAAGGAAGAATAATAAGATAAAGGAAACACAATGCAAGCAAACCTCAATAGAGAGCATGAAAATGATATGTTGTGGTCCACATTTCACATCCCTCTCTCTGGGTGTATATGGCTTTCTTCAGTGAACAATTGGAACTGGTTTGAAGAATTTCATTGTTGAAGAGAGTCATGTCCATCAGAATTGATCATCATATAGTATTGTTGTTGCCGTGAAAAATGATCTCCTGGTTCTGCTCACTTCACTCAGCATCAGTTCATGCAAGTCTCTCTAGGCCTCTCTGAAATCGTCCTGCTGGTCATTTCTCACAGAACAATAATATTCCATAACATTCATATACCATAATTTTATTCAGCCACTCTCCAATTGATAAGCATCCATTTAGTTTCCAGTTTCTAGCCACTACAAAAAGGGCTGCCACAAACATTCTTGTACATGTGGGGCCCTGTCCTTCCTTTAAGATCTCTTTGGGATATAAGCCCAATAGAAACACTGGACTAGCTTCAATTTCGAAGAAATAAAATTAGCAAGCCCCCATCCCAAAAGACACTGCTTAGTTTCTGCCTTCTCTTTGAAATTCCTTGTACTTTTTAGAATCCCTCAGCACACTTATTAAAATAGCAATTCACAGTGAATTTCAAAAAATATAGGATAGGAACAAGTTGGGAATGAACCCAATTTAAGTGAGAGTTCCAACTGGCATGGCATCCTTCTGCCCTGAATAGCCCTCAAGAGGCTCATAATTTACAACCTAAAATGGTACTTCAAGGACAAGGAAACAGTCAAAGTACCATCAAAGGATTCAGAACTGGAAGGACCCCTTACTCTGTAGTTCTAATGGGCATATGGGGAACTCACAGGTACACAATTCCTAAGCAAATTCTCAGTAAATAAGACTGAAACACAAATCACAGGACAAGGCAGAGCTTTAAACCAGCTACTGCTCAGATGTGAATCCAGACATATCAAAACAAGACCAAATAACCCTAATCCTTCAGCAGAATTGAGAATATAAAGAAATACTGCCCTATCACAAAGGAAAAACCATCAACAAAAGACCATTTTGACCAACTTTGAAATCAAGGACCTGGGGGAGGAGGAGCAAGAACAGGACCATAGAAAACAGATCATACATCTAAACTCTGACTTACACTATTTTACTGAAAAATCATTCCCTGCTTATACCTTTGAAAGCTTAAAAATTTGTATAAACCTGTTTTTATCACATAGCAACAGAGTTGATGGAAGGTAGTCTTAAAGGGCAAAGCTCTTATAGCTGTGGAGACCAGGAAAGGCTTCCTAGAAAAAGTTAGACTTGAGCTGAATTTTAAAGGGAGTCAAGAATTTGAAAATTAAAAGGTGAAGAGGAAGAACAATCAAATGATTTGAGACAGGCAGTACAAAAATACAGAACCAGAAAGTGGAATGTCATGTATGAGAAAGAGAAATTAGGCTAGTGTCACTAATTTGTAGAGTTCCTGGAGGGACATAAAACACAAGAAGAATAGAAAGGTAGGGAAAGATCAGTTATGAAAGGCCTTAAAAGTATGACTATTTTATATTTACTTCTAGATATAGTAGGGAGCTTATTGGTAGCTTTTTAGAAAATGTATTAGGCAGGAGGGGAAGATGGTCGTCCAATAGACTATTACAATTATCCAGATATGGGAGATAGCTAGGAAGCATAGTGTATGGGGCACTAGCCCTGAAGTCAGGAGGACCTGAGTTCAAATGTGAACTCAGATCTTAATACTTTCTGTGTGACCCTGGGCAAATCACTTAATCCCAAGTGCCTCAGCAAAACAAAAGCAAAAACAAACAAACAAAAAACCATGTGATTATACAGGTATGAAATGATTAGTCTGAGCTACAGTATAGAGAACTATTTAAGTGGAACTAAGAAGTCTGAGACAAAAATAGAGCAAAAAAGCTCAAGATTTGATAACAGATTAAATATGCGGAATAAACAAGAGAGAAGTTGTCAATGACATTGAAATTACAAATCCAAGGAACTGGAAAGATGATGGTATCTTTGATAGTAATACTAAAGTTCAGAAGAAGAGAGGTTTTGGAGGAAAGAGAATAAATTCTGTTTTGGACATCTTAAGTTTGAGATGTCTCCAAGAAAACCATTTGGAAATGTCCAATAGTTAGTTGATATAGTATTAGATCTTAGGAGAGAGAATAAGGCTGGATAAATAGATCTAAGAGTCATCAAATAAAGATGATAATTGAATCCACTGGATGTAATATCATACGATTAGTGATATAATCTGATGAGAAAATTCTGTTCATAGATGGAAAAGGAATGGAAGGAATAAACTAAGATCCTTATGGAAATTTAAGTGGTACCAGAATGAGACATGGATAAATATCAATAATTGACTTCCAAGGGAATACCCAACATTTTCAAAAGTTTCCTTATTTTAGCAATTTGCCACCTATTTCTGTCAAGGTATAGTTCAAACCTGTGGTGACTATGGGTTTGAATGGATTCCTGAATCTTTAAAGTAATCTTAGATGTCAATAAAATCTTTTAAGTCTGGTCCTAAGTCTGTTTAACTGGGCTTTCATTACTTGGCAGCTTGGGGGGGGGGGGTTAATAAAAGATGGCAAAATGATCTAGTAAAAACCATCTTCTGGTTTTATTGTATAATATTAGAGAGAGAATCAGTATGCCAGTATATGTGCTACTATGGTTTGGAAAGAGTATCCTGAAGCCTATTATTTATCTAATCATTTGGAGGTCAGGACTTTTTTTTGCTCCTAGCAAAATAAATGGGCCTATTGTTACAGCAATTTTGCAGATTGTTTCTTCTTTTGGCCTGCTTTAAACAGTGATATCACCACTCCTAATACCACTAATGAAATCACCATTCTTCCAAATTCAATATACCAATGCTGCATTCCACTTTGCTAAAATTGCAAGTTTGCTAAAAGAAACTTCATAGAGTTGAAAAGCTTACAAGGAAAAAAATGAACCTTTCAAAACCTGAGGGAAGTGGTTGCGCTTCTATAATTGGAGTTTGGAAACTATGGAGAGGGGAAAAAAAAAACAGCTTCTCATTTATAATCCTGTGTTATGTGCATTTAATTCATGAGAGTTGGCTAAATTCATATTGTTTCTACCTCATTCTAATAGTTTATTAGCAAATATCCTTATTTTGACACAATCTTTAAGGAAAAGCAGTAATAATGTTTTAAGTCAAATGATGAACAAGAAGAGAAATTCACATTTTTTGAAAAAAGAATATATGTGTAGAGTTAAGAATTTTTTAAAATGTTCACATGTATTGGTGGAATTTTTGTGAGTATAAGGCAGTATTTGCTTTCTCATAACACTGTAAAGGCTCTCAAGAAATTCATCATCTCTCCCTACCCCATTTTGTCTCTAAGTGGTTTAACACCAGAAAAGCAAAGAACAAGTTATTTTCTATTTGCATTTGATTTATTAATTTTAAAAATATTTTAAAAGTAAAATCTAAATTTGCCTTTCTGTCTAAACGGTTACGCCAAATAAAATATAAGCTCCTTGAAGGCAAAGTGTTCAATTTGTTGTCTTGGTATCCCTAGAAGCTGGCCTGGGATGTTCCTTCTATAACTTCTCTAGCTGTCAGTTTCAGTGTTAACTAAATCTTATAGTCAAAATATTCTTATACATATCCAAACTTTATTTTGCTGTATGGTTTAAACTTAGAATATATATTACTGTATTGGCAAAGGCAAAGATGGATTGAACTACCCATTCTTTCAATTAATTTCTATTTTTAAAAAATCCAGCACTGGGCTAGCTTCTAGGGATGCAAAGACAACAAACTGAACACTTTGCCCTCAAGGAGCTTATATTTTATTTGGGGTAACAGCTTAGACAGAAAGGCAAATTTTGATTTTACTTTTAAAAATATTTTTTAAATTAAGAAATCAAATGCAAAGTTTTTTTTAATTTTTCTTAATACTATTTTTTGAGTTCATGTATAGTTTTCAATATTCATTTTTGTAAGATTTTGAGTTCCCAATTTTTTTTCAATTTCTCTTCCTTATTCCCCCTCCTCTAAGAGAAAAAGCAATACAATATAGTTTATGCATACATAATCCTTATAAAGTAATTTAGAGGGAAGTCATTAGTAATTGGTGGATATGGATCAAGATAGATTTGATTTAGGAAATGGTACTTGATCTGAGTTTCCAGAAAAGGGAGGAGTGCTGAAATTGATAAGAAGCGAATACTTTCCAGATTTGAGGGATAATCTATGCAAAGATATAAAAATAAGACATAGAGTTTAATATACAGAGAATGCAGGTAGGCCATTTTTGGCTTGAAAGTAGGATATGTGAAGGAGAATTTTCTTTAGTAAGTTTGGAAAGGTAGACATTACTCAGATTAGAAAGGATTTTAAAACCAAAAAAGAGGATTTTTAATATTATCTTAAAGAAAAGCAGGAACCATAGGAGTAAAGTGAGTAGAGAATGAGGACATAATTGTTCTTTAGAAATATTAATTTGTTTTCTGTATAGAGAAAAGATTGAAGAGGAAAGAAAGAGACAAGTTGGAGAATAGAAAAGAGCCTATATCACATTGTAGGTAAGATAAAGAGGGTGTGAATCGAATTCCTGGCCTTATGAATTAAAAGGAGATGGATGTGAGAAAGATTGTGAAGGACTTGACCATTATGCACATATTAATTCTTTTAAAGATGAAAACTATATGGAAAGTCTGAAAGCTAATACTGATTATAGGCCCAATCTTAGGTCTTATACAATCCAGGTCCATATGTAGCTTGCATAAATATGATTCTTTGTATTCTTGAATCAGTAGAGTAAGTCACACACACATTTATATATATGCATATACACATATGTATATATGTATATATATAATATATATGTATATACCTATATGTATGTACATACACACACACACACACACACACACACACACATATATATATATATATATATATATATATATATATATATATATTTGAGAAAGTCATGTATAACAGTATGGAAAGCATTACTGAATTTCCAATATTGATTCCTCCTAGTCTAATCAGGTAGTCACTTGATTCCAGGTGGTTTTGATAGTTTTCTCAAAATTATCATATTTGTTACTTCCCTGTATTGTATATTCTTCAAGATAAATTTATTTTACTCTAGTATCTTCCCTATATTAAAGATGGTTTAGAATTTGCAGCACTTTTATCTTTGCCATTTAAAAAGATAAGCTTTAAAGTTCCCTTTAAACTCATTCCTAGGAAAACTTCCTTTTCTTTCCTTTACCTCTTCCCCATGAATTCTGAAGAAAAGCTAGCAGCAATATTGGGCAATTCTCTCAGAAACAGAATTTCTTTTGGTTTTGAATTTTCTTACACCTTCCACTTCTTTGGATTATACAAGAGCCACACTTTAATACTCGCACATAGTAATGGTTAATTTGAGTGTTGTTATATTTAGAGATTTACATACAACACTAGTTGGAGGCATGAGATTCCCAATATTTGATACTAGGGCACTGCAAGTTATTTTATTGGTATTGTTAAATACTATAAATTAATTTTAATCACAGCATCAAGTACTTAGTATTAATGTTTTCAGTGCTTTATGAGTGACTTTAATCACAGGGGATCTTGTCAGATTTATTTCTCCAGAGTGGGTGGGTTTTTCTTCTTCCCTATAGCCTTCTGCAAAATATTTTTGGCACTAACAGTGCTGCATCAATTGGAAATTCACATTTTATGTAATAACAGATCATTTTAATTTCATGAGGTAAAGAATTGGCTTCCTCTTGCAAATAGCACTGAAGAAAGCAATATTGTCAAAGGAACTGGCATGGTACATCAAGAGATAAATCTGTTGAATTAAATAAGAAATTTTCATTACCTTTTACATTGCATTTCCATATAACATAAGCATTAATTAAACCCTTCAGTGCATTCTTTCTTTCAGGAGAGCTTTTTTTTTTCTGTTTCTGACAAGAAATGTCGACCAGGAGAAAGTGTGGGACCCAAGATCTGCCATTAAAAATATACTCACTTGTGTAGAGAGAATAGTGGCTGCATTCAAATAGATAGGCAGAAAGTGAGGGCAGGGAAATATCATCTTCCATTTTTACTCTTGCTTGTTAAACTATGGCAATATCACTGAAATATCTTCTAACTTGAGCTTTCAAAGACAAGCATTTCTGAAACTTTATTACTACTCCTGTTACCAGATGTTACTCAGGACACTTCAAATGAAAACAGATAGCAAGAAGTTATCTTTTTAGTGCTCTTAATACACTTTTATTTATATAGCTGGCAACTTGGATTACATCAAATTAAAATAGGCTCTTCCTTTTGGTAAAATGAAGATGCAATTTGTAAGAATAGTTTGAAGATCCTATTAGAATTGTACCATAATATTTCAGGGCTGTGATGGAGAAATGCCTTCCAAACAGTGTGATGCAGTATTTCTAATTACATGCCATCATTTTTATCTTGTTCTTATAGGGGAACACTTAAGAATCTGCCCTCAGGAATACACATGCTGCACCACAGAAATGGAGGACAAATTGAGCCAACAAAGTAAACTGGAGTTTGAAAATCTTGTGGAAGAGACAAGCCATTTTGTGCGTACCACCTTTGTGTCAAGACACAAGAAATTTGATGGTAGGTGAAATGTTCCTAGTATTTCTCCTGTTGCATTTTTAAAGTTTTTATTTCTTTTAAGAATCTCCCAATCTTATGCACAATGTTTGACAGTCTGGCAATCAATTTTAAGATGTACCGCCCTTTCTTAAGTTAGCTCAAAGGCAGTTGTGTTAAATTTCTGCAAACAAAATTAATTTCAGTAAAAACGTTATTCATTATAATAGACATACATCCTTTTAGTTGATAGAAAAAGCTATTAGGAATCCAAAGAAATGATACTGGGTCACAAGTACAAGAAGTGTGTGAGTTAAGACATTATTGCACTGTCAAAATTATATTTAAAGTTTGGTAAATATATATGGGATAGAATCCTATGGCATAATTTTCTTGCTGGGATATATTGAGTTGATAACACAGAATAGTCGTTTTTGATTATCTGATTTTCTCACTAGAGGCTTATCTCTTCAAAGTGGCCTTTAAACACAAGTACATTTGATACATTTTGTTGAGCAAATTGCAGAATAATACATTTTTTTTTCATTGGAGATGTGTGGAAGAAGTTATATTAGTAGGATTATTTCTCTTGGTCAAGTCCAGCTAAAGCTAACACTGAGTTCAGAGGTCCTTTCTAATGTTACATGCATTTTTTTTTCATTAAAAGTAGTTTATTACCACACACCTAAAAGTGACAGGAGAGAATATCTGTTGTCATCATACTTTGGATCTCCTGCCCTCAGTCATTTGTTCTGTCATATATGGCTTTAGTTTCTTTGTAGAAAAAAATGATAAATTTAAGGCTCTATTCTAGTTCCCTTTTTTGACTTGTTTTTAAAAATTTAATTTAAGCACCATGTGCTTGAAATATCCCACATGTTAAGAGGTCCTTCAGTAATAGGATGTTTTTATTTAGCAATAGGATTTACAGCACCAGGTTTCAGCCCTTTTTGAATTCATGATTGTTTAAGTAATCTTTATTTCTGTGCTCATTTAAAAATAAATATCCTCTTTTAAGAATCAGAAGAGAGAATAACTAATGTCAATTCAACTACATCACATTTTCTAATGACTACTTTATCAAAAAATACTGAAAATTAAATGGAGGTCAGTTTTTTTTTTTAATTTAACACTTATTGGAGCAAAATTATTGTAGTTCCTTAAAAGTGTTTTTCTCTAGAAAATATGAAATTTTTATTAACTTACAATATTTTTCCTGTAAAAGTGTGTGTGAATTTTGATAACCATTACCCCCCTTAGGGACAATCTTAGTATCTGTCAGGAATATAAATGCTATGTACAAGGAGCCCAAAGTCAAAAAAGTTGCCATTCATTTCTAATAGCTCCTCTTGTCAATGCTCAGCAAATATATTATCTTCCAAAGCATCCTTTTTCTTTGTTGGGTGGATTAATAAAATTTTATATTTTTTATTAAGGAAGCCTGGTTTCATTTACATTGGCATTGTAATAAAGTTATTAAAAGGTAGGTCCATGTACCATTTCATGACTATGAATTGGGCTGGTTGTTAGGAGATAGAAATGTTGATATAAAAGTTTATGATATGTTGATAGAAAAGTTTATATTATATTATATGTGATAATTCATTTAGAAATCTTCTCTAGTTCTTTTACTTCCAAGTTCTTTTTTCCTCTATTTCTATGCATGAATTCATATATATAAAAGTACATCTATTTATGTAAATAGAGATGATTTTCATTTCATGCAGTTTCTTTTTTTGTTTGTTTGGTTTTTTTTTTTTTTTTTTTGCTTTTTTTGCTGAGGCAATTGAGGTTAAGTTACTTGCCCAGGGTCACACAGCTAGGGAATGTTAAGTGTCTAAGACCAAATTTGAACTCAGGTCCTCCTGACTTCAGAGCTGGTGCTCTCTATCCACTGCATCACCTAGCTGCCCCCATGCAGTTTTTTTGAATGAGTCTCTGGTGACCTGTTCCTTACTTGACAAATTGCACACCTCTTGACAAAGAAAAAGTCCTACACCCCTGTAGTTGTGGTTACAGATGATATGTCACTTCAACCTGAGATGCCTTATTTGTGATTATACAAAGCCAGAATGAGCTCTAAGCTGTCAAGTACTAACTATTGAAGTTGTGTCTCTGGAAAATACTTCTCCTTCATTTGATATAATATAAACTGCAATATCACATTGAAATAATGTAACTATAATGATAAAGATAACACATTGTTAAATGGATAGTGAAGATATTAAAAGTATTTAGGGAATATTTTGCGCCTTCTTTTAACAAATACAAGTATTCATCAAGGATGAGTCAAAAACCTGTTCTGTTGACATGGTCATGCTTTTTCATTGCTTTAGATTTACAATCTGTAATCCTGCAGTCACATTTTTATTCTATTTAAATACTGCCTTTCTTCCACAACATGTTTAAAGTATTACAGTGCTTAAGGTCATTAAGTCAAGCAATTTGAGGGGATACTGATTGGGCTTCTTTTCAAAATAGGATTAGTTACAGGTCAGGTGAAGTGCTTGCTCCATTAAGATGTAGTTTCATTGTAATTAGATTAGGTTGAGAGACCATGGGATTAGGAAAAGAAATTTAAGTGTAATAATAAAATCCCAGAGGCCTTCTGTGTTTTTCATGTTTTCATGATGGACCCAATTTAGTCCCTAAAATCAGTGTTATTAATAACATGTATTCTTTTAGTGCCTACCTACATATGTGCTTGTATGTATGTATGTGTATATTTGCAGATTCACATAAATACACATGTTTATTTATGCAAGGATATATAAATATCCACTATTATGAAAATCAAGCATTTGATGCACAATTTTTTTTTCCAAAGGTGACTGGTTTAGGTTAAAAATTGCCAGAAATGTCAATTCATTCACTAGTACATCAAATGTTTTGTTTTTCAATTCTCTTATTGAATTCATTGGCAAGTATCAGATTTTTAAGGATACCTAGTATAAGAAAGATCCAAGATACGGGTTCTGGATTCTTGACTTGACTGCTTTGTGTTGAATTGCATGTGACTCATGACACTATAAATGGCTCTGATTGTTTTGGACATGATAACATCATGATTAATTATTGTTCATATTTTAAGTATTTTAGATTATTATTCAAAAATTTTATTAGTTATGCTTCTTACACATGGCAATTTCCCAGAGCCTCAGAAAAGATTAGATGCTCTGCAGCAGGATATTTTACAAAGATTTAACATATGGAGCATGTATTTTTTCAGTTTGTTGGATTTTCAGTCCTATGTGAATGTTTGCTTTTTGAATCAATAATCAATTTAGAGTCATTAGATCCAGAATGACTTAGAGAGATTATCTGCTCTTATTCTTTCTTTTTCCAGAGAAAGAAACTCATCTCTATTTTCTGAATAGACATGCCAGAGGAAATAGGAAAGGAAGAATAACTAATATAATAAGATAATAAAATAGCATGTCTCAATCATATTCAACTATTGTCTTTGAAACCTAGAGAGTGTTATATAACAATAGTATCTTAGTTGCTTATCAGTTTCTGCATTTTCATCATACTGTCTACCATTTAGAGCTCAATTATTATAACAATATTAACATTTTTAATGTTTTTTTAAAAAAATTTTCATAGCTCACTTAGTTACACTGCTATCAGATTTACAGATTTTAGTTGTAGCTCTTTAAATAAAGATTTAAATAAAAAAGATTAATGGCAGTAGTAGGAAGCTCAAAATGTTATAATTTGAATTCTTTTCCCTTACCCATCTGTCTCTTCCACCCTCCAAAAATTTATTGAGAGGCGGTATCTATTTAATGTCTAGGTAATATAGCATGTATACTCTCAGGGATGGCAAAATTCCAAGTCTTTTATTCTGCCTACCTAAGTTTTCACTTCTAGCTCTCATTATTCAGCAACACACACCTTTTCTCCAACCAGAAAGAACACCTCCCTCAGCTTCTGTCTGACAGACTTAAAAAATCTGCTCACTAGTGAATCAATTGAGCTCTTAACTATACCACTGTATAGGAATACAATGCCCATTCTCAGGTGGAAAGTAGGTTGGAACAGAACCATGTACACTAGAAGAATTAGTGCAATTAAACCAGGTGTAAGCTTACATGCTTTTCTTTACCACATTCTGCCCAATAATTCTAGGTCCCCAACTGCTGTCTGTGATTTGCTTGACATGGGAACTTAATTCATTGATTCAGATTGAGGGTATGAGGCATTTTTCACTTTGTCATTCTATCCAGGTGCTAGGCATAGTAACTGACAAATAGCAGGTGTTTAATAAATGATTTTTGAATGAATGGATAAAAGAAATAGTGTCCTCATGCCTGATTGTCATGACTTAATTTTCCCCCTCAACAGATCTAGAATGATAGAGATCTATTTATATCTTTCTGTTTTTCTATCTCTGTCTCTAAATATGTGTGTTTATACATCTATATATATATATATATATATATATATACAAATATATATAATTTTTTCATACATATTTGCATATAGATGCATGATGCTGTTAAATATTTAATAACTGGCTGTTTGGGAAAACAAAAGTTTGTATGACACATTTTAAATTTCCATCTGAAGCAGCATTTTCTTTATCCTCTTCTTAAGTCTAGACTATCAACAGAGCAACAAATCAAGCCCTGAATTTTAGTTTTTGCTAGTTTCCATGGTATAAATTCTCACATTAAAAAATTAGCAATTAATTCTCTGAAGTCACTTGCAGAAAGCTCCAGCACACCATTGCACATATACATATGTGCATCTAGTGATGATTTACTATTTATTTCTAGAAACAGCATCTATAAAAGCTGTCTCCAGACCTGAACTCCAGACTTTCACAGAAGAAATCTTAAACTGGTAGAAATGAGTAGTATCTGCCCCAGGAGTTTTTCTGATTACACCATTGAGACTCCTATAGTAATCTTCCTTTAAGGGTATGGCAGTTGGTTAAGATGGCAACCTCTCTTTTCCTGGACAAAATATGATAAATATTCTGGCCTTTATTGTGATATGCTCAAAGGAGAGAAGAATAGCTGGAAAACACACTCCCTAATTTCTTTACCATAGGGGATTCCTGATCAGAACCAACTGTCTTCCCACATACCACTAGGATCTAAAGACTTCATGGAAATTAAAAAAAAAAAAAAAAAAAAAAAAGTAGGGCCTATTCAAATTAGTTGACTGTTTCTGCCCAAGCCCAACCTAATTATTATAAAGGTGCAAACTGTGGCTAAGAAAGTCTAATTTACCTTTCCAAAATCATTATAAGCACATGGAGGATGGTGGGAATTTATCATTATATGTCATAATTCAAAGTGGTGTGTCATTAACATAAAGCAAATGTTTCTTATTTGTTTTTTAAATAGATTTACAGTATTTAAAATAAGGATTTTTTATTGGTAATCAACATTTCAATCATTTTGCTCAAGTTATAGGTAATAAAATGGGGTAGGATAGCAAAACATGCAAAAGTACTGCAAGATGGAAGGTTGCACATATTTTGAATGAAAATGGGCTTCAGTGTAAAATTATTAATGTATGAGTGATTAGTGAATATTCATTCTTATTAACTTATGAACCCTTATGTTATCATGGTGTTCTACACTATCAACTTTCTCCCCATACATATTTATAGAAGTTGAATTCCCCAGAGAGAAACATTTTAGTGAGGGGATTTCTCATCTAGAAATTGCTCTGCCTTCTGATTTGATGGAGTTCTTGTTTACTCACATTTGAGGTATCACATAAAGTTGTTTGTTTAGTATGTCCTTTTCTATTTTATGACTTTATTTTCCTTCCTGGTTCTTATTTATGTATTTTAATGTTATACATTTGTCCAGAGATTTTGGCAGGGAGTGCATTTTTAAAAGTAGAATAAAAAATGTTGAATAGTAATTTCCATCCTTATGAAAAACATATTCTGTAGTAACGCCCTCAAAATATCCACCATCCTGAATATTGTAGTAATTTATATCAGTACCCTGGCTTTGGTACTATGAAAGCCTGCTTATGTTTCGTTGTTAAATATCATTTCTCATTCTTATAAGGTAGAAAGGAAGATGACAGAATGATCTCTTTAAAATATGACCCAATTTTCACAGTGAATAAGATTATTCTAGAACAAAGAAATATAAGCTGTTTCCTATAGATTAATATTCCAAGGTTTGGTTTTTTGTTTTTTCTTTTTGTTGTAATATATACTCCATCCTTATATAGATAGGGAGAATATATACATAAATAATTTAAAAATTGAAATACTTTATTTTCCTCATTTCAAAAAAGGAGGAGGGGCAGATTGGTCTAAAATAATCCCATTGTGTCTGTGGATCTTTTTTAGTATTGATAGAAAACAAGGCTAGCATGCAGATTTTCTATAGAATTCTTGATATCAGACATAGAATATATAGTAGTTATCTTCCCTGCTCTAGAAATTCAAATTAATTTAAAGACAGCTGAAAAGCAAATAGGAAAATATTTCTGTTGGATAGTGATTACTATATCCCCATTACCCTTCTCAGTGACTAAGTTTATTCTAGAACAGGAAAAAAATACTTTCTTTCATTTGAATTCAATTTCTTCATTTTTAAAATGATGTTGGACTGGATGATCTCCAATTTATTCCACTCTCACCTCTTCCACATACAAGCCTCATAATGTATTTTAAGACCAATGAGAAATGATGTTCAAATTTGGCGTATACCTGCTTTCTCCTGTAACTGCAGATGACCGAGTTAAGTGTATTTATTCAGAATAATTATTATAATCCTCTTAAAAATGATTTTTTTCAAGTAGCTACTGGAGTTAAATGCTTTTATTTAGGTTTATTCAGGTGCCACCTCTCTGACATGATTTTAAGTCAAAGGACATCCCCTTTAGAAAGCAGAAGGTGATGAAATGAACAGTAGCTACACAGTAAAACAATCTCACTAACCTTGGAAAGGAATCTGGGCATTTTTCCCAAAGGGAAGCTTTTCCAAAAATAAGAATCAGGTACTAGGGAGGGATATGCTTTGTTAGTCATTGAGCAGTTTTAGAAATTGCCCATTTCCTGCATTTGTCAGTGTTGGAAAGCTGGTCTACACTTGAGGATGCTTCAAACAAAGTGCATGGAGGAGCCATATTTTTGCAGGGTTCAATTATGGCTGTGCTCTGGCATTTGACAGGACTGTTTCAAAATGTGTTTGCAAGAGCCTAATAAGTGGCTTCATGTCTGCTCTGATAGACAACCAATCTTGTTCTAATTCTTAGATCCTTACCATATACTTCAAAGTAGCTTAGAATATATTATGCTCCCAGTGTAGTTGTAATATTATCATCTTATTATCACCAATTCCCTTGCATGGTGGCTTCACTGAGCAGCTGTTTCACAGACAAGCCAATTTCTTTTAAGTATTGCTCTATCAGCCGCTGAAACCAACCCTACCAGAAGGATTCTTGGTCATGAATGTTAATGAGCAGACAAGGATCTGTTCAGTGGCAGTAGCTCACTAATCCTTTGAGTAAATATCAGCAAATTATGGGATGAATTTTATTTAAGGCAAATTGATATGCTACCAAAGAGAGAAAAATCATTTTCTTAGAAATCAAAGAAAATATTTAATTTCAGTATTAATTAGAATGTGGTCAAAACATTATTTTCTCATAATCTGAAAATTCATTAAGTTAGATGTAGTCAGAGTCACAAAGCATGCATGATTATGTTGGTTTACACCTGATTTTTAAAGTGAGGTCCTAAGTAGGTTACCAATTTATTTACCTGAATATAATACGATTGCAAATATCACCCCATCACTGACTAGGAATTCCATAAACTCTTAACTACTTAGAGAGTCTTCTGTGGAGATGGAATAAATTTATGTCCAAAGAAGAACTGGAACTTTTAATTGAAAACCAGATAGATAACTTTGACTATATTAAGTTAAAAAGTTTTTGTACAAACAAAATCAATGCAGACAAGATTAGGAGGGAAGCAATAAATTGGGAAATCATCTTTACATTTAAGGGTTCTGATAAAGGTCTCATCTCTAAAATATATAGAGAATTGTCTCATATTTATAAAAATTCAAGCCATTCTCCAATCAATAAATGGTCAAAGGATATGAACAGACAATTTTCAGAGGATGAAATTAAAACTATTTATAGTCATATGAAAAGGTGCTCCAAATCACTATTGATCAGAGAAATGCAAAGACAACCCTGAGATACCACTTCACAACTGTCAGATTGGCTAAAATGACAGGAAAAGTTAATGATGAATGTTGGAGGGGTTGTGGGAGGGCTGGGACACTGATGCATTGTTGGTGGAGCTTGAACCGATACAGCTATTCTGGAGAACAATTTGGAGCTATGCTCAAAAAGTTATCAAACTGTGCATACCCTTTGACCCAGCAGCATTTCTATTGGGCTTATATCCCAAAGAAATCATAAAGGAAGGAAAAGGCCCCACATGTGCAAGAATGTTTGTGGCAGCCCTTTTTGTAGTGGCTAGAAACTGGAAATTGAATAGATGCCCTTCAATTGGAGAATGGCTGAATAAATTATGGTATATGAATACTATGGAATATTATTGTTCTGTAAGAAATGACCAGCAAGATGATTTCAGAGAGGCCTGGAGAGACTTACATGAACTGATGCTGAGTGAAATGAGCAGAACCAGAAGATCATTATACACGGCAACAACAGTACTATATGACGATCAATTCTGATGGACATGGCTCTCTTCAACAATGAAATGTTTCAAACCACCTCCAATTGTTCACTGAAGTAAGCCATATACACCCAGAGAGAGGGATGCGAAATGTGGACCACAACATAACATTCTCATACTCCTTGATTGATGTTTGCTTACATTGTGTTTCCTTTATCTGATATATCGTTTGTGTAGATAAGATTTTTCTTGCACACCAATGATAAGTTTGGAAATATGTATACATATATTCGATTTGCCAATATTTTAACATAATTAACATGTAGTGGATATCCTGCCATCTAGGGGAGGGGTGGGGAGTTGGGGGAAAAATTTGTAACGGAAAGCTATGTAAGGGTTATTGTTGAAGAATTACCCACACATATGTTATGCAAATAAAATAAAAATTAAAAAAAAAAACTACTTAGAGAGTCTTAATAAGATCTAAAAACTCTCTATTAAAGCAATATTAGCCTCCCAATTTTCAGATGGGTTAAGCACTTGAGAAACAATTATCTGTGTTTAGAATTCTGTTTAAAGCTGTATTTTCAATCAGTAAAAAAAAAAAAAGATTAACATTATCACTCTTTGTCATGTTTTCAATGTGAAGTCACTTCAGTCAGAGGACTATGCCAAGTATCTTATACCCATCTCCTATTTGGTTGTAACAACTATTAAATTACAAATATAGCTACATGGGAATTTCCTTGGGCAAAAAGCTTTGGGTCTTTTTTGGGGGAGGAGGAACAAGGAATGGGAGCTGTTGATTCTTGAATTTTGATTGGTAGAGAGCAGGTTGGAAAGATTTTAAGTATTGACCAAAGATGCTTAACTCCTACTTCATTCTGTGTTTTGACATCTTCTTAGAAACTACATCAGTAGTTATGCTGACCATACATATCAGATTTTCTGACATACTTCTGATTTGAAGAGGAGTGAATATGCTTTTTACCAGTACTTTGCAAAAGAAATCACCTTTTATAAAACTAAGTACTCAGTTTTGCTCAGTTTTGGTTCAGAAAATTAAGTTACCATAGGATAGGATAAAGCCACTCATAAAGCATTTCAATTAAAACTGATGGTCTTGACAGTGTCCAATGTTAAAGAAAAATGTCCTTTAGGAATAAATAGCCATTATTATTCAAAACCATGAGCTGTATCTAAAATTTAAAATGTACTTCAAATTAAGAGGATAGGATCTCTTTGTGGTGATTGTGCATCATATTAGTCCACCTATTCTAATCAAGTTTTACAAGTATTTCCATAAAGGATTCAGGGAACACAAATATTACATAATCTTCAGTTTGTATGAGGGCAGCCTTAAGTGGTTGAATGGATGCTCAACCTATGTGCTAAAATTTGTTGCTTTTAGCAGCCTTTTCTATTCAGGACTCAAGTATAAGAGAATGAATGGTTCAACTTCATGCTGTTACTTGTTCATTGATGAGCACAAAGTTTAGAACTATCCCAGAGGAGGAAGGAGTCCTTATTTAAAAAAAGAATCTTTATTTCCTTCAGTGCCATGCAGTGTGTGTGAATATTGGATTTGAGATCCTTTTTGTACAATTAATTTCTATTATACATAATTTAAAATACTGCCTGTTTCAAGTTCCATATTTCTCATTTTTGCTTTCTAAAGTTTAGTAACATTCACTAATTGGACAAATATTATTCTTGGAATGAGCATATGGAATAATACATCATCTTATTGTTGCCTCCCTACCTAGTTCTTTTAATTTTATCCATACAACTTTGAAATTAAAAGTAAACTTTGAAGTTGATCAGCTGGAAAGAAATTCTCTATATCCTTTGAATGCTAGAAGAAAATGAACTCTTTTATACATCTCCTATTAGTGCATTGTTTGTGGCATATTTTCCTTTTCAAAAGAATAATAATGTAATCCAAAAAGGCTTTGATTCTCTCTAGCCTCATTTCATTGCTTATATATTAATTTGCATTTCTATAATGGTACTTTATTAGAACTGTATGTTTTTGTTGTTTTTGCTTATTTGTTCCTACATATGTGGCTTACCCAGACTCTTTAAATGGAATGAAAGCTATACAAAGATGAGAATCTGATTTCCCATATCTATTTTATTACTCCAATCCTTTCAATAAGAATTAGTTCCTTCCCCAGGGCCTTATACATAAATAGCCTAACTTTTTAGACAAAGATAGTCTTGCATTGATTGAACTTCTATATAAATGTTATCAAAATTCTCCTGAGATAAGGATGAAGTCTCTTTTTCAGTCCTACTAGTTCTCCATTTGTATAAATCAGAAACACCCTCCCCTCCCCACTTTGGTCAAATGCTTTTGAATTCTCATTATTTGAAATTATAATTATGTAAAGTATTTCAATTAGGTCTAGCCCAATATAGTATCTAGTGCAAATTCAAATAATATCAGCACTTCAGAAATACTCTTAATGTGTCTAGAAGCCAGGGGGCACAGTGGTTAGCATTCTGTGCCTAATATTAGGAAAGCTCACTTTTCTGAGTCCAAATCCTACCTTAGACACTTGCTTGCCATGTGACCTGGGCAAGTTAGTTAATCTTTTTTGCCTCACTTTACTCATATGTAAAATGAGCTGAAGATGGAAATATTAAGCTACTCCAGTATCTTTTCCAAGAAAATTCCAAGTCACAGGGAGTAACATAGGACTGATAGACAACTGCATACATCCTATACTCCTGTACTTCCAATATTAATTGGGTGGGATTGAACAACACTAATTAGGACATGTTTTTCTCCATCTGCGTAGGCTCAGAAGACTCTACATGCCCATATTAAGATGAGGAGTGTAAGGAACTAAGAGTATGAAACAGTAAGAATAAGAAAATTAATGTTTAAACAAGACTAAAAATAGGGAGTTTTAGACTGTGTCATTGACTAGGCTCTAAACACCTTGAAGTTGAGAGGAAGGGTATAAGGAGTGGTAAAAGAGCGGGAAATAGAATCAGCAACATCTAGGTTTGATTTTCTGCCTCTGAAAATTCCTATGTGATGCAACTAAATAGTTTCAAATCTCAAAGATTATAATTTACAAATGAATTCCTAATCCGCATTAGTGGAGAGAGTTTCTATATCAATAAGTCTTTACAGCATTGAAAGCATGTCTGGACTAAAAAAATAATAATTATAATTAATTACTAAGTAGATTGGTAAATTTGGGGAATATACTTGACATTGTAGTAGAAGAAAGGTAAATTTCCTTTTTCAAAATTCCATAAGTAGATAAGGTTATCCAGCCACAGATCCAGAGTTCATTCTACTACCCTAGGTTTAATCAACAAAAATTGTTTAAGCCTGATGCCCTGATAACTGACTTATTTTTATGGAGCTTATATTATGTAAGGGAATAAAAAGAAAGATTACTGAAATACTTAAAAGAACATCTATATGCTCCTTATTGGCCCACATGTTATTTTTTTCTAATGTGAATTTCATTCTCTCTAAACATTTTGCTTATATTTTACATTTCTCTTCTATAGCTCAAGGTCACTTTTACTTTGTTTAGTCTACTTTTGTTTAGTCTCCTCTCATTCCTAGAAACTAGCACACTGCTTGTTGTGTTCACACCACCTCTAATAAATCACCTTTTAAAACAACACCAATCAGTGTATTTTTGGTAAGACTAATATAAGAGCTAGAACTTTAAATTTAAAGTCAAAATGCTTTTTAAGTCTTTACTAACTGATATGTCCTGCCTGGAGGTCATGGGTACAAAATATAATCCATGATTAATAATCTGTTTTCTGTTTAAGTTTATATACTGACCATCTGATTTTTTTTTTCTTTTAAAGCTATCACTGCTTCCCTTCTTTTCTGAAATTGGAAATATTTTTGATGCTTAGCAAAGATACTAAATGATGAATGAAAAATGTTGCCTAACAAATTCTTGAGAAACAGATTTAGGAAGAATTAAATTTCCTTATTTTCTCAAAGAATGTGCTTCTGCACATTTTAATGTAAGCAAATTTTTGTTGTTAAGTCCTTTCTTTTTGATGTCAATAATTCACCATGCATTTATTAAGATTTTGTAACACAGAAGACACTTTGATAAGTGCCAGAGTTATTAAAAAAATTGGAGATGGAGTGGGGCATTAAACAGTCTCTGTGTTTAGAAAGCTTATATTTTAACAGTGTTTTTAGTAGTTACATGTATGAATGTGGAGTGCTTCAAATAAAATTTCACTTCCAGCCTAAATTTCATATTTTTAAAAAATATTTATTTTTTAAAAAAACTTTTATATTAATATAGAAATTATGCAATTATTATATATGCATGATGAAGAAGATACTATATTAGATTCTTAGGATTCAAGTTATTTATTTGTTCAATTGTTTTTCAGTCCCACCTGACTCTTCATGAGCCCATTTGGGGTTTTCTTGGAAAAAATACTGGAATGGTTTGCCATTTCCTTCCGCAGGTCATTTATAGATGAGGAAACTGAGGCAAACTGGGTTAAGTGACTTGTCCCAGATCACACAGCTGTTAAGCATCTGAGTCCAGAACTGAACTCAGGAATTTGTCTTCCTTGACTTCAAATATGTTATTTTACCCTCTGTGCCATCTGATTGCCTGAGGATGCAAAGACTAAAGCAAAATATGCTTTCCTCAATTTGTATTCTATCTGAAAACAACAATACTTACCCTATTAGTAAATGAGGGAAGCTCCAGGAGCTGAAGAAGGGAAAGGGGTGTCCAGAAAGCTTTCCTAATTGAGGTAAGAATGAGGTAGAGATTCCAAGAGGCAGAAATCAGGAGACAGTGCATTCCAGAAACGAGTATTAGTCTTCTCAATAATACTAACACTGAAGGTAGTGTTTCCAGGAAATGGGAAAGAGAAATTGCCTCATCTCCACACCTGTCTTGTATAAATAACATAGCCTTCCCCATACTCACATAGGCTTGGACCACACCTGTCTGCATTTGTACTATTCCTTCTCCTGAACCAAGGAATATATGGTGGGTAGGTACAATATTCTCCTTTATTATTGAGCAGATTTGATTACATGGTGAGTGTGATTCTCTATTTCTTAAATGAATTTCACTACTATAAGACTGTCCACTCTAAATTGTTAAGACCATATACTTTATCTCCCATGTTCTGTCAGTTAGAACTAGCACATAATCAATATGCTCTAAAGAGGTACTGAATTTAATTGAATTCTGCTTGAAGCAAAACACATAATAAACCTCTTCCGTAACTCTGTGAAAAGATATTTGGATTCAAATCTGGCTTGGCAAAAGTGGAAGAGAAAGAGTAGAATTAAGTACTCCAGGACTATTACCATGTTAAAAACAGTACAACCACTAATCCTCTAGGACTTAGGATTAGAAGATTTTATTATATATGTGTTTGTTTTACATAGACGTAATATATATTTTATTACATAGCTATTGACTCTTCTTATTTGATTTATTTATTTTCCCCAGTTACAATTGCTATCGATTCTTGATAGTTTTTATCATCTTAATAAATCCCCATATGATAGATTTAATTCTAAATTTAAGTACTATATCCACAGGCATTATTTTTGGAAGGAATGTAGCTAATTATTGGTCAGAGTTGCATTATCAAAATTCTATTTTTGTATGGAAGACTAGAATTTTTTCCCCTATGGTCAGACTCAAAAATTGTGACTAATTTGGAAATCAGTTAATGAACTCCAAATAGCTATGACATTATCATAATATTTCTGCATTAGAAGGTAAATACCTTATTGTAGAAGCTATGACAATCTTAGTGATTGAATTTATTCATTAGGTCCTTTTTTTCAAGTGATTCCAACCCAGCTACCATGCTTTGTCTTTTTCAACAATCCCAAGTAGAAGATGTTGTTTAGGGGTCATCACTATCATACCATTTGCTTAGTTGAGGAAAAGGAAGAATTACCTTTAAAGACTCTTTTTTTTTCCTTCAACATAACATATTTTTAATTGTTTTTACAGTATCAGCATAATGTGATAGAAGCAGTTAGCTACAATGTATTTAGACAATGGGACTTGAAATCCGGAAGATCTGAATTCAAGTCATGCTCTGAAAATTACTAAACCTTTCTCAACCTCCAATTCCCTATCATTAAAATGGAAATAATAATAACACCTGTCTCATAGAATTATTGTGAGGATTGAAAAAGATATGCACAAAGCTGTTTGCAAATCCTAAAGCACTGTATAGATGCAATTGATGATAATAATGAAGAAGGAAAAGGAGAAGGAAGAAGAGGAAGAGGAGGAAGAGAAAAGAAGAAGAAGAAGAAAAAGAAGGAATAGGAAGAGGAGAAGAAAAAGAAGGAATAGGAGGAGGAGAAGGAAGAAGATAGAAATGGAAGAGGAGGAGGAGAAAAGGGAAAAGTTTGAGTGAGTACTCAACAAATATTGTATCAGAGTAAACCAACATTTGGCAGACTGCCAGTATTTCTACTACTGCCTGTTTTTGTATGACCCTTAGGTAAGATTGATTTTTACATCCTTAAATAAAAGTTTATTGTATTTTAAAATATAAAAACCATTCTTGGGTCACAGGTTACTTTCCAAAAACATAAAGTGTTAACCTCTGACCAGACCTTTGATTTCACTGGTAATTTCAAGGAAAAAAGTCCATTGAGAAATTCTCATTGTAGACGAACACCATACTGTATAATTTATGGTCTTAGAGAGTTGTCTGGGATACTGACAGGTTAAATGATTTTTGTAGGATTAACAACCTAAGGCAATATTTGAGCTGAGATCTTCTTGACTTCAAGGCCATCTTTTTATCCACTGTCACATTGCCCATATAAAGTATTGCTTTTAAAACATGAAAGGTAAAATGTTTTCTACTTTGAAATATACCTTGGGCTATATTAAGAAAAATGTAGCTTCTAGAATTAGGTGACAGTCCCATTGTATTCTGCCCAAGTAAGACCATATAGGAAGCATTTGTGTCTAATACAAAATATTAGGGTTTAAAAAGGACACTGGGAAGCTGGAAAGCATCCCATCTAGGACAATGAGGAGTGCAAAGGGCCATGAGTGCATGTAATAATGATTGATTGGAGAAACTGAGGATGTTTAGCATGTAGAAGAGTCAGCAGAATTGGGGAAGGGGGAATACAGGAGCTTGATATCTGTGTTCAAGAATTAAAGATTTTGTGATATGCAGAAGGGATTGGATTTGTTCTGTTTGGCCTAAGAGGGCTGAAACAGGAGCATTGTTTGGAAGTTGCACTGAATCTGATTAAAACAATGTCAGTATATGTAGTCTTTTAATTAAAGCTGTCCAAAGGTAGAACTGGCTACCCTAGGACTTATTAGATTTTGGATTTTGCAAATTCTAATTTGGAAGTCTTCATTTAAGGGCAGTTGGTGACCTGGAGTCAAGAAGATATGTATTGAAATATTTTTGCCTCAGTTTCCTAAACTGTAAAATTGAGCTAATAAAATGTGTTTTTTAAATTACTTAAAGCAGTGCATTGTATTCTTTTTATCAGATTATTCTTTCTTGTAGATATGATTTCTCCTGAACAAAAAATGATGCAATAACTATAATATATTCGATTTCTTAAGTAGTCTAATATAATTATCATGTAGTGGATATCCTGCCATCTAGGGGAGGGGTGGGGAGTAGGGGGGGAAAAATTTGTAACAGAAAGCTTTGTAAGGGTTAATGTTTAGGAATTACCCATACATATGTTTTGCAAATAAAAAGTATTAATAAAAAAATTTTTTAAAAATTACTTAAAGCAGTATCTAGCATATAGTAGACACTATATAAAAGGTCTACTTTCTTCCTTTCCTTTCATTTCATTAGAATGGAGATTATTCTGAAATATGGCCTGAACTGGAAAACCTCTTCAATCTTTTCCAATTCTAGATGTGGTTTTTTTGTTAAGGGGGAGAGAGGCAATTGAGGGTAAGTGACTTGCTTAGGGTCACACAGCTAGTCGGTGTCTGAAGCTGAATTTGAACTCAGGTTCTCCTGATTCCAGAACAGGTACTCTATCCACTGTACTTCATAGCTGCTCCACTTCTCCAATTCTAAAATGATTATTCATAAAAAAGAGACTAAACAAAAAATTCAAATTCATTATTAGTAATAAGTGATAGAGACAACAACTATGATCCATTGCTATAGGCAATCTTTGCCCAAGGAAACACCTTTTGGCAACGAAGCTTTGTATCTTCTCTGTAACTTCTAGCCTTAGAAAGTTGTCTAGAGTACTGAGAATTTAAATAACTGTCTTAGGATCACACAAACAAGACATTTCAAAAGTGTAATTTGTATCCACTGAGGCCAGTTCTGAAGCTAATTCTCAGCCCACTATATTATGCTGCCTCTTATCTTAACAGTAACATGCATTCACATTCACTCATAAGCTATGTAGAATAATAATTTTAGATCTGGAAGGTATTTTACAAGCCATATAGACTTTTTTCCCCATGAGCAAAATGGAGTGATGTGACTTTCTCAAAATTATAGAGATAGAATGGGCAGAGCACATTTTGAAACTTCTTTAACTCCAATTGCAGTGTGAATTCAGTTCCATTATGGTGCCTTCCATATCCAGGAATCTATAAGCAGAATTCTGCTTTTCATTGTTTTAAAAGAGATGAATTTTTAAATATTGTTACTATTACTGAACCTAAGCATTATGGAAACCAAAATGAATATCAGTGACCTTTAGTAGATCTAACTAACTCAAGCAATGATTGCTAATGACATCTTTCCACAAAGCAATTTCTGTCTATCTATACAAATAAAAGCATATGGATTAAGTGCTATTCCCAAGAAGCTTGCATTTCAAAATGAATTGAAGGGACCTTCAATTTTCCTAAGAGTTCAGTAACTAAATATTAAAGCTAATATTCTCATCAGCTTTCTTTTCTACCCACTAGAATATTAAGGTCTAGGTGAAACTGAATTAAGTCAAAGGGATTTCTATGAAAATACAACTTCTAAATGAGACACTTTTATAAGTTTGTACCACTTTGAATAAATTTTCATAGGGGTATAATGAAGGCAATGCCTTATTAAGCTGATTTAGAATCCAAAGGAGATTATAGACCTATCTTTATGTAAAGATTTTAGGTGTTTCATTAGATATTTATTTGTAGAACTCTCTAAGAAAAAGAAACTTATACAGGTTCTGGAGCTGAAAATTCTACTTTTATCTCATTGGCTAATAAGACACACAGTGACAACACAACAGTGACAAATTTTGCAACAACTAAGAATGCTCTTTTTTGGATTTTTGTATACCAAACAGGGTGGGCTCATGGATTGTCATTTGCAGAGTGCTAAGGCATGCTGTGTGCTCATTAGGCAACTTAGAAGAAAGCATGGCACTTTTGCCATTTCCACAGTTTTCTTACATTTTTTTTCTAAATTGGAAGAATTGTATGTTTTTCAATTAAAATCCCCATTAGTTTCCTGCTGTTAGCATCCATTCTACCAATAGAGAGCAAAGGTCATGCGATCTCTTTGTTGAAATTCTTTAAAAAAAATTCATTTGCCCTCTGCAGATTTGGTTGCTCAAAGCTACTCCCCAAAAGACTTGGGGACATGATTCCAGAAGAACAAATTGCAAAGGGACCTTCAACTTATTTAATGATGTAGCAGGGGTAATGGTTAGCCCAGCTGCTGCAACGGCTGTTGCTTTGTGGTTTGGGATCCAGATGCAGCTGTTGTTCTTCGCTGGAGCATGTTTCTGAAATTCCAAAATGTAAAACTCTGAGACCCCCAATCTTTGAAACTTAATTTGCTGAATCTAAGTTTATTTTCCTATTTCTATTAGATTCACTATCCAGTTTCAAAGAGCTATCCACTGAAATGCTAGGGTAAGGCGCTTTACTCACTGTCCTTTCATGGGCTAGAAATTTCCAGGATTAAAAACCCAAAAAAGCAATGAGATGAAAGTGAATTTAATTTCTTATTATCATGTTTTGCTAGGTTTCTGATGCATAAAGAAAAAAAAAATCTAGAGTCTTATTCACCAAATCCTAACCTTTTTTTTTTTGAGAAAATTCTTATGTTTTTATCATCACTCCACAAAGAGAGAGCTCATCTAAGTTTGTTAAATAGTGATTTACACATAGCTGATACTTAAGGGAATTGAAATTGAATTTAATTGAACTGAGAGTTTCTATAGCTCTCATTTTATCTTATCAAATTCTCCATAATAAGCAAAGCAGGTTCCAGTTGAAAGATTCATCTAATTATAGATATTATAGATATCAAAGATTTCAAAGTGATCTACTCCATCTCTCTCATTTTACAAATGAAAACATTGGGTATCTTATATCTTTTTATGCTTTTATCTATCTACTTATTTTATTAAGTAAAATAACTTATATTTATACTATTAATGTTACAGGGCTCTTTCCCCAAATCCATCTGTCTTTTCTAAGAAGTTAATCAAAAGCTGAGATTACTACTTGATAAAATCTCAGTATATGCTCAATTGATAGTTCAAATCAGTTTTTTTCATTTAATATTGCATCCTACATTTTTAATTCATTACAGGAACAGTACCACATTCAATGATTTGAGTTTCTAAAGACTGAAGAATTGAATTCATCAAATTTTTCCTTTATGGATTTCATCATTTGGGGGGGCGTTTTACTGAAAATATTTCTATGAACTTCCCATGAACCCATTTTATAGACTGAGAACAGAACTATATCATGAATATTTCCAATTAACACAATATTTTTTGCTGTTAAAGTAAAAACATTTTAGAAGCTTCCCATTCAGATTTCTCATATGATATTAAAGACAGTAACTGAGAACTTTTATTTGCCTATGTTCATGCCAAAGTCAGAAGTGAATTAGCCCACAAATACATTCCATGAAAAACAAGTCTCATAGTTTATAAATTCTTTTTCATATTAAAGTATGAACTAAATTGAATCAGAGTTATCCCACTATCTGTCATTCTTTGAAAACATCTATCTGTTCATTTGCAGTTTTGTTTTTACTTAAAAAAAAAATCCCAGCATATAGCTGGCACAAAGTCATTTCCTATAAATGCTTATTGATTGACTAATTGATTATGCACTGAAGCTGAGGCCCTTAAAATTTTTGACTGTCAGTTTAATTTCATTTCTCTAGAACAATATATGGGGAAAAGTTCAAGTTTTGGAATCTGCCTTTGGATCCTGGCTTTTGTCCTTGCTTACTGTGTAGCCTTATTCTAATCATTTCATCTCTTTAAGCTTTAACTTCCTCATCTATAAATAGAGATACTAATATTTCAATGACAATAAAATGTTTTGTTAACCTTAAAGATGCAAAAATAGAAACTGTGTTTAACTTGTTTTCATTTGTGTCATTGTCACATTTATCTAATTTTTGCAGATAATTTTTTTTGTTTTTATTTGGTAATAGGCAGAATCTGAACTCTAAATTTTCTGTTTCCTTAAACTATTTCTCCATTGTTTATAATCATTATATTGCAAAATTGAAAGGGTCATTTATAGGTCATCTAATCCAACTTTGAACATGAAATTTAATTACAGCCTCCTGGCAAATAGTTATCCAGGCTATGCTGAAGATCTCCAATGAAGATCTCCAGCACACTTATTTCTCAGTATATCCTGTTTTTGAACAGCTGTACTTGTCATCAGAAATTCTTTCTTACATGGGAGCAAAATCCTTTTACCTTTATTAGTTTATCTATTTTTCATTCCTTTCTTGTTGCATCAGACTTGGAGCAAAAAGAAAACGTGAAAATCATTTGGTTCATCCTTCCCTCATTTTACAGATAAGGAAATGAGGTTTAGCAGGTAAATTGAGGTCACACAGCTAGAATTTGGCTAAGATTAGAACCCAGATCATCTGATTCCTAATTATGAATATGGTTTACTTGTTTTTATTCCAAACTAAAATGCTCACAGAATAAAAACATCAGAACAAATTTGAGAGGATATCTAATTCCTATCCGTATCTGAATAAGACTCCCTCCTAAAACACATCTGCCAGGAAGACCTATAATGAGGGATAAATACCTACTTCTCAGACTCTATTTCTCCATTACATCTATCATTAGTGAAATGATGATGGAAGAGTTTCTTCACCTATCTGGGATGTCAGTTTCCCTATCTACAAAATGGAAAGATTATACTTTATCAACTTCAAAGTTCATTTCATCTCTAAATGTTACAAAAATGAAATTCTTTAAGAAAGGAAAGCATAGAAAGTTTAAGTATTATTATCTTGCCAAAGATAAATATGAGTTCATGGTAAAACTAGGATTTGAATTGACCGTGTTAATCTCCTACATCACAAAGCCACAGAAGTTTCAATAGTAGAAAAGAGCAAAAATGAAAAATATAGCAATCATATGTTCCTACCTTTACTTTTTCTTTCCTTGGTACAAGTCAAATAAGTCAATAGTGACTGCATTATTCCATGTGCATCTTTGAGCAGCTTATGTAAAATATACTATAAGGCTTGATTCCTGTACCTTGTAACTGTGTCCTTAAACTTTACCTCAATTGGGAATACTATTTTTTAATAATTCAATGTTTCAAAAGATTAAATGGAAATATAAGTACAGGTATTTCTGTTTTATAGTATTCAGATTCCATTTATCCTTTTCTGAAAAACATTTATTACTGTTGTTCCAAATATTCATAGTGTGCTATGTTTCCAAGACACTAGATTCAGTAGAGAAGAGAATATTGCTTCTTGTTATTTGATTTATGAGCACTAAAGTGACACGATGACTTGCATGGTGTACAATTAATTAAGCAAAGAAGGAATCTAACTGTTAAATTAAAGCAGTATGTTGCCCACATAAGTTATGTATGTCCATATTGTGACTCAAGCAGAGACATTGATAGATAATGTTTCCCACCCTTTTCAATACGGACTACAATTTCTGGCTTAAGGAAACAGAGCTACAAGGTTAGCCATTCTATTCCCCAGTTTCTGAGCAAGGGAATAACCAATTAAAATTCTATCTATAAATTCCTCTAAAAATTGCTCACCTAGAATAAGAGTACCAAATTAAAAGAAAACTAGACTTCTGCATTCACATACTGACATAGAAAAAATCACTAATTAGAATTATCTATTTGCTATTTACTTTGTCACATTTATTTCCAAGTTATATTTTAATCAGATTCTGGATGCATGGAAAAGTTCACAGAATTTGATAACTCTGATCTAGAGTATGATATGTACAGATAAAAATATTTTAATGGCTGTTATCTCTTAAAGAGACAAGGACAACCTTTAGCTTATAGTTGCTATTTTGATTGCCTCTCACCAAATACTAATTACACAAAAGATTATGGCAAATAATAACGGAGAATAAATCCACTTATCCAAGTAAATAGATGGCAGAAATCTAAAAATTTTTTCAGATTAGAACATATATCAGAAAATTCATAGAGTAAATCAACTCTCCTGCTGAGAATGGGATAACAAAAAATAGAGATTCAAATTTTACTCAAGGGGATAGTACCTAAATCAGTGAAAAGGCCAGCTAGAAATCTAAGACCTATCAAACAGCTATTCTCCTATGTGTTTATTGCTTCCAAAATTTTTTTTTTCTCAGAATATCTGGAGTTATTCTTAAGGCATATATAGATCTTGAGAAATACATGTCTCTTGAAGAAGTCATATTCAAGTTTTTCCTTTCCAAAATTTGTGTACCAATTTTTTTACCTTATATAATCATTTTATGGAATATTGGTGTGTTCTCTCGACAGTTTAGGCCAAGTTTGTATAAAATACCACAGGTTTGGTCAGAAAATGGGGTATACAAACATTCAGTTTAGAAATGATCTATCTGTAGGTATAACTGCTACCTTCCCCATCATACTTCTGGTTCTTAGTCTGCACTTTTCTTCTGTCCACATCTGTTCTCCCAAGAGAGCCTGAATTCCCTAATCTATATATTTCAAAACCTCCTCAACTGCTCTCCAACATTGCCCTTTACTCACTTAATACATTCATACAGATGTACATACATACACATACACACATATATAGATATTAGATTGATTTATCCAACATACTGAAGGTTTTCCTCGGGCTCCCTAATATTTCCTCATTATATGCTCAATAATTTTTGATAATTTTGAAACCTTGAATATTTTTTTGGCATGTCAATTGGGGTTAACTTGCCCTGGGTTACATAGCTAATTAAGTGTTGAGTGTGTGAGCTCAAATTTGAACTCAGGTCCTCCTAACTTTAGGGCCAGTGCTCTATCCACTGCACCATCTAGTTGACTTTAAATACTTTTAAAATTATTATAATGCATATATATATATATATATTATATTGTATTGGAAATAGATTCCAAGCTTCAAACAACTGATTTAAAATTTATTTTTGAAAATAACACATTTTTGAGAAATGACCAGAAGGATGATTTCAGAGAGGCCTGGAGAGACTTGAATGAACTGATGCTGAGCAAAATGAGCAGAACCAGGAGATCATTATATACAGCAACAACAAGACTATATGATGATCAATTCTGATGGACGTGGCTCTCTTTAACAATGAAATGTTTCAAACAACTTCTAATTGTTCAGTGAAGAAAGCCATATACACCCAGAGAGAGGGATATGAAATGTGGACCACAACATAACATTTTCATGCTCGATTGATATTTGCTTGCATTGTGTTTCCTTTATCTGATTTTTCTTTCTTGTAGATAATGATTTTTCTTGCACAAAAATGATGTGTGGAAATATGTATACATATATTTGATTTTTAACATAGTTAGCATGTGGTGGATTCCTGCCATCTAGGGGGTGGGGTGGGGAGTAGGAGGGAAAAATTTGTAACAGAAAGCTTTGTAAGGGTTAATGTTGAAGAATTACCCATACATATGTTTTGCAAATAAAAAGTTTTAATTAAAAAAAAAAGAAAAAAAAAGAAAATAACACATTTTGGGGGAAACTAGTTGGTGCAATGGTTAGAGCACCAGTCTTAGAGTCAGAACAATCTGAATTCAAATTCAGCCCTCAGTCACTTGATACTTACAAGCTGTATGACCCTGATTGCCTTGCCAGAAAAAGGCAGGGGGAGAAAAGAAAAGAAAATAAACCATTGTTAGGGTTGAAACTTACTTATGTTATTACCTTGATTTTTCTTCAGCAGGAAAAAAAATTCAATTAAATACTACAGGATTGAGGGTTATTTTTATTATTTCCTAAATATAAAATGAAATTTGTTTTTCTAGTAGAAAATTTTTGTTTCAGTTGTTCCCACTAAATAATGATGTGCAATGGTTCTTTGATAGTTATAACAAGGGCAAAACACTTCAGATTCTTTCACCATATTATTTTGTCAAGAATGTGATTATTATAGTGACATTTTTCTTTAAAAGAGTAATCTACTGTGCCATTTGTGATAGAGAAATGAAAAAGTTTTAATTTACCATAATATTGTTGCTTTTATATGCCAGAGATATAATAATGTGATCCATTTTATGGATGATGCATTTGAAATAATAGTTATATCTCAAAAATTAGATTCTTGTTATTTCAAATAAAAATTAAATTTGTAGTGGTCAGTTTTTTTTTTCCCCATATCATTTCAGTATTGGTATCTTTTTTTTTTTTTTTTCCCAGACATGGCAAAAAACATCTTGATAAGACATTCAGTCCACCTCATTTCTTCTAGATTTCATTTAAACTAATTCAAGATTATGAGCACTTTATCTCCTTAAGAAACTACACTTTATCAATTAATTTTAAAGGATTCATAAGTTGCTTACTGTAGAGCCAGCATTGTGCTAGACACTAATGATGGGGGGAGGGGAAGCGAAGCAATAGCAAAAAACATTCTGGATACAGATGGGAGAGGCTAATGGAGATAACTATAATGATGAAGCAAAAAACACCAATAAAATCCATTTAAAATTAAAACAGTCCTTCACTACAAATCAGAAACAGAGCTAAAATTTATGAATATAAATGTGTTAGTTACATCATATAACTATTTGCTGAAGATTTCATTTTAGAATGATTGACTAATCTGTTTTTCCCCCATCCCTGAAAGAAATTTGCATGAACCCCCCCACACACAGAGAGAGCATAGCAACGAATGTCATTTCCTTAATACTTGCTTTGCCACAGCATATTTTCTGAAATATGCATATTTTATTTCAGAATAAGTATAAACTAAACATGTATATTTAATTACATCCTCTGGTATATAGAATTTCATTTATGGAACTGCCCCATTTTTCTTTTCCAGGTGAGAACTTATCTCTTTCAATTTTTGAATGTGGTGATTAAAATTAGCTTATTTTAATAAAGTGATAATAATGATTCGCATTTACATAACACATTAAAATTTCTAAAGAGTTTCCCTCAAAACATCAATTAAAGTTATTCTGTGAAAATATTGCTATTCTCAATTTGCAGATGGGTTCAACTGAGATTCAAAGAGTTTATGTGATTTGCTCATGTTTTTCCAAAAAATAAATATCTCATACAGAACTCAAACCTACTCAAAATTAGATATGGTGGTCAATATAATATCTATACTGTGCTGTATCACTTTCTTTATTTATGATAATTCCTTAAAGACTCTTAAAGAAAATATTTATTAAAACATTTATTAGGACTTAGAATTCAGAAATTAACAAGTAATATGGATTGTGCTAGTTTAAAAATAACATCTATTTGGAATCCTTTTCATTAATATTGATTTAGTAAAAAACTAAATTCCTTTGTTAATGAGACCAAATGAAATTTTTGTTTATGCTTATTGGATTTAAAAACATGTATATTTTACTCTAATATAAATACGGTGTTGAGCTTTGTTTTGTTTTGCTTTTGTTTCAAATGCTAGTAATGAAGCACTCACATTGGGGAAAAATTTTATGAAGTGATAAATCCACTTTAGAAATTTATCATATTTTTCAACTTCATTTTAGGTGATTAGAAAAGATATACAAGAGTATTATATTTGGCTTTCTTAAAGACTCTTATTAATACTTTTAGAAACTAGAGGGTCACTTCTATAATTAAAGCCACAAAACACACGACTGGCAAGTCTGTTTTCTCGGAGCTGAAACTGGCTGGAACCTAAGTTATTTTTTCCCAGTGATTTCAGGATGTGTAACATTAGGCTCATATGTGTGGCCTTTCAGCCCAAGCTAAGCCTTTTCTGGAGGCTTGGTAGGGGAGTTTGAACTGAAGGAAGTATACAATTTGGAAGGAAACCTCAGATTACTCACTACTATCTCCACAGGAATTCAGAGTTTGAAGTCTTGACCCAGGAAGAGTTTCAGATGTAACCATAGTACATTTCATTTAACTTTGTCACAATTCTAGTTATGAAAGTCTTATAACAATATTTTGTGAGAAAAGGAAAATCAGAGATGGATTTCAGTATAGGAAGGGGAAATGAAATATTAGTAGTGGATACTGTGGAGCTGTCATCTTGTCTTCATGGTGTGAGGATTGAAGATGGAATAGAAATAGAACAAGAGGTGAAATTTAAAGAGAGAACATAAAATCTTTCTTTTAAATTTTGTATTACAAATGATATAATAAATGTAAATTGCCTTGTAAATCTTAAAATGGTTTATAAATGCCAATTATTATTAATATCATTTTTTTCTGCAACTTTTATCCCATTTTTTTGGTTGATTGGGGAAGTTCTCCTGAGTCCAGGGCTATTGCTCCATCTAGCTACCCTGCATATATTTGGAGATCAAAGGTTAACAAGTAGAAATGACTATTGAAAATTATATTTGCCATTAGCAATATGAGTTTGACAAAAGGAGCTATTAATGTTTTCTTCCTCAACAAGTAAAGTTCTGCATCATTAGAATAAGATTCAGTTTCTTTGTTTCTCTAGCATAGATCTTGTAGCATTAAGGCAGAGAAATGGAAGCTGAAATATTTTTATTTAATTACATACTGTTGTAATATCTATAGCACTTACATATGTTTGTTATAATTAGGAATTCTGTATATAAATCCAGGTAGATTTTATTTGCTAAATATTAATTTCTGGTATGGCTCTGGGATCTATTATTTCTAGAATATGTTTGTGGTTTAACAAGCATTAGACATGAAGCAAAAATTTGAAAAGTCACATCATCACAACCTTTATGATAATGAGTTGACCTTAGCTAGACCAACTTAGTAATGCAGACTCCTTCAAAAAATGCTTATTCTTACTGTAATAGAGGAAGTTTTGTATATCTAGCAATAAAAACATCAATTTATTTATTGGGAAGTCAGATAGAACTCCAAACAATTTTATTTGAATGCACATGTTATATGGTATCTTGGCTGCCTGAGAAAGAGCGGTTGTGTTGAACATGCTACTTATTTAATGTCTCCAGATATATGTCAACTATGCCGTACAACTTTTAAAAATGCTGCCAACCTTTAAAGGAAGAGCTGTCTCTTCAAAAGCATTTAATTTTTTCTCATAGTACATTTAAACCCTAACTCACTTGAAAGAAAAATCTTGACATTAAAACTTGCCCCTCTAGGCTTTTATTTCTCTTTCTTTTTAAAGGGTGAATATATAATGGAAAATAGGAGACATCATTATGTATATTAATAAGTAACAGTAAGAATGTGTGTATGTGTAGGTGGGAAACTAGGTCACAGCTACCTTCCAACTCAAATACCATAGGATCATAGATTTAGAGTTGGAATAGATCTCAGAGATCCCAGAGTCTGACCTCTCATTGTATAGATGAGGAAACTGAGCCTAAGAAAGATTGAATTATTTCCTCTGGGGCATAAGAGATACTGTATCTAAGGCAGAATTTACATCATTCAGTTTTCCTAGAAAGGTAGTGAGCTCCATTTCTTTTTTTTTCTTTTTCTTTCTTTCTTTTTTTTTTTATTAAAGCTATTTATTTACAAAACATATGCATGGGTAATTTTTCAACACTGACTCTTGCAAAACCTTCTGTTCCAAATTTTGCCATCCTTTCCCCCATCCCCTCCCCTAGATGGCAAGTAGTCCAATACATGTTAAATGTTACAATATATGTTAAATCCAATATATGTATATAGTTATACAGTTATCTTGCTGCATAAGAAAAATTGTGAATCCCATTTCACTGGGAAACCAAGTATATGCTGAAGAAATCTCTTTGTAAGATGATAAGGAGGAGATTCCAAATTGGATAAAAGGTCTGACCAACTGACTTCTAATGACTCTTTTAACTAAGAATTTAGGATTCATTTGTTCAATTCATCAGGCATTTATTGGAACACAAATTAGACCAACACTCTACTAATCACCAACTATAAATAAAATGGCATTCCTGGTGTCAAGGAGCTTTCAGTAAGTTGGGTGATAGGCCATAAACAAAAATAAATATGATCAAAATTAATGTGTGAGATCTATCTTGAGGTGTAAAAACCTAGTAGGCAGATAGACTTTTTTCTGCCATGGGATAGAGATGTTATTAGGGAAGTGTTAAAATAGAAAATTACATCTAATTGGATCTTGAAAAATTTTTTAACTAATATATTTGGTGAAATGAATAGAGAACATTCCAGAAATAGATGATCTTAGTTAGCAAAGTCACAGAAATAGAAGAGCATATTTGGGAAATATTGGACAATCTGTTTTGGCCAGAGCCGATTAAATGAAATAAGATTAGGTAAAATCCTGAATATTATTCTAAGGGGTTTAGACAATATTGGTTAAACAGTGGAAATTTACTGAGAGTTTCAATACAGTTGAAGCTTGATTTGAGTTGTTGCTAAAGAAAAAACTTAAGATGAAGAGATAAATTACAAAGATACTGTAGGTGCTCTCTAATGGTAGTGAAAACCAGAATGAGAATGATAATAGTGGAAATGGGAAAAAAGAAAGAGCATAAATGTGAAAGTTTTCAGAGGTAGAATAAATGACATGAATTATTCCCATGAATTTATGTGGTAGTAAAAGGAGAATTCTAAGATGACTCAGAAAATAGTTTACCATTAATAGAAAGAAAGCTATTATACATCATCCTTATATGATATAATGACATTGCCAACTCATTAATCCTACCAAAGTTTTGGATATGGTGCTCAGAGAAGAGGAAACCAAAGTAACTAATTAAGAATAAAGTAAGAGATGTTGTGGTATCTGCCCTTTGATTTTTCTGTACATTTTATACATTTGTTCTTTGCTTTTTTAGAAGTATTATACTGAAGTCAGAAAATATAAATTTGGTACTGGGATATTAGAGGCCATTGGGGTCAGCCATCTTATTTTACAGATGAAGAATCTTAGGTGCATAGAGATCAATGAACTCATAGGGTCATGAAGCTAATGAGTGAATAATGTGTGAATAATGAATAATGAATTCGTGTTCTCACTCAGAGTCCACTATGCTATACTTTCTCCCTTTAAGAAATTAGAGTAGGATTTTCTCTAACTCCAAGGAAATGAGAGACTCAACATAAGGGAGAACATTCCGATAATTAGAATTTGTAATAGAGTAAGCTATTTTTTGAGATAGGGAACATTCCATCCCTCTTAACCCTTACTTCATAGCAAGTATTCAAATGGTCTGGACGACTACTTGTTAGTAATGAAGTTGTAGAGATTTTTGCATTTGACCCTGCAGTTTTCCTAAATTATGTCTAATCCTATAAAGACAAGTAACAGACAATATGATCTGACAATCAATTTAAAAATAATTCAGGTTTAGAATATCCAGGGTGTCATTTCTTCCTCTCTTCCTATCTTTACCAGTAATCTCACGAGTACTCCATGTGGTAGTATCTGATGATAAAAAGAATGATTACATTCATAAGAAATAAAATTAGGCTATCTTGATTCATGGTAGGTTAACAGAGAGTAAAATCTTGCTTTCATTATCTGCATTAAAGTTCATTTCATTCAGATTTTAATATACCAGAAAATCGATATTAGAAATTTGTCCAATATAATTTTATGCTTCTTTCAAATTTATAACTTCCAGAAATTCATTGACTTCCTGATGTCTATTTTAAGATGGGAACTAACAGCATCTGCATTAAAGCATGTGACTATAAGAAAGCACTTAATAGTTTGATTTAATTAAATACTTAAAAGTAAAACTGGAGAATTGTAATGTAGTGCTGTATCAAAGTCCTTCACCACATCATTAGGTTCCAAGCCAAATTATTCTTCTTTTATTTTAGAAAAATTGAAATCAATTTTTGAAAGTCATGTGAAATGCTTTGGTAGATAATTTCACTCTTGTTCTATTTGTGAATGGTATTTCTATTCAAGGCCAATTTATATACTGCAGTTGAATTATGGTGCTTCTGTGATCTTAGCAATGAGATTCACCCTTCATTGATGAAGATCAAAATCCATCCGTGCTTTTTTAAAATTCTGTGATATTCTTACCCATTTCTTTTTATAAATCCTTGCTAAAATATCTGTCTATCCATCTAGAAGCTTTTCTTTAGATAGTTTTCCTATTTCATAGGCTTCAGTCCAACACCAAGGCTGTCCAATTACTATCTCTTTTTTCTCCTCTTGATCAATGAGTAATTCATATCCTTTTTAGTCATATCTATCCTTGATAATATATTTTATATGCCTCTTTAACTATCTCATTGTTGGTAAAATGATATATAACCTAATTACATCCATCACATATCTCCCATGATGTTCTACTATCTAATATATAAGAAAATTAGTGTCAAAAAATGAACTTTTGTAAGATTTTTTAGGATCCTTAAAATGGTGTGCTATTTCCCAAATACAATCTTAATCTTTTATCCTTCTGGGTCTAGTTCATCAACCATCATCATCTAGTCTTAGGTGTAGATATCTGGACTAATGGACTAGCTCATTCAAAGGCAGGTAATAATCTGGGAAATATGTGTATTTAGTCTACTTTCTTTCCTCAAGTATAGTCTAGGATAGTCTAGTTAGATTAATTGTAGCTGTATTTAAAGTTGTACAGTAATCTTCATGTCTTGCTGAGGTCAGAATATTTTTTAAAAATGTTAAAAAAAAATCTGGAGAACCTTGCTATCCTTAAAGACTGCTTCTTTGGGGCAGCTAGATGGCGCAGTGGTTAGAGCACCAGCCCTGAAGTCAGGAGGACCTGAGTTCAAATGTGGTCTCAGACACTTCCTAGCTGTGTGACCCTGGGCAAGTCACTTAACCCCAATTGCCTCAGCAAAAAGCAAAAAAAAAAAAAAAGACTGCTTCTTTATTTTGATTCTATATATAACATTTGCCATGATACTGATGTGAATTATCTTAAGAATATTTATGACCAAATATTGTGGCTGCCCAAATACCTGAGAAAGCAGCCATTTTCTGAGTTTTTACTGTCAAAATACTTTGTTATTGTTTGGTTGAGTTTAACTCTTCATGATCCCATTTGGGTTTTTAATGGCAGAAATATTAGAATGATGTATTATTTCTTTACACAGTTTTTACAGATGAATAAATGGAAACAACAAGGGTTGTGACTTACATAGGGTCATGGGGTAGATTTGAACGTGGGTCCTTCCAACTTCATGCCCAATATAGTATTCACTAAGCCACCTATCAACCCAATACTTTGTAGTTTTGGAATTTTTTGCAGACTCTATCATAGGATGTTTGAAATATGTAAATATGGTATGTCAGGAATACATAGGGAATTATACAAGTGAAATTTTAAATGAGAACACTGATGATCAGTAATATACACAGTCCATTCAAAAGCAATCGTGTGTGATTTTTTTTTTTGGAAATCAAAGAAATAAATTATTAATGATAAAGGTATAATATCCTTCAAGTAGTAGGAAGAATAACCTAAAGTACCTGAGGATATTTTGTTACAATAGCTACTTAAATGAGTCTTTCTGAATTTGGAAATTTTACTGTTTCCAAGACTGTAGAATGCACAAATAAATAAGAGTGACAGAAATGGAATGTGAATATGATTCATTAGTATAGCTTTCACAAATTCTTGATTTCCTCTACAACACAGTTTAATGTTGGAATAAGACCCTAATAAAAGAGAATAGTTTCAAAATATGAATACTCCATATAATAACTGATAAAACCTAGAAAGAAGAGAAGAAAGCAGTGTGATACAACCTAAACAAGAAGAGATAAAGGATTCTAGGATACTAGAATCTTAAACTGATTTTGCTTTGAGCTAATGTCACCAAAAAAAGAAACAAAACTTGATGTCTTATCTTGCTTGAGAAATTGTGCAGGCTATGGAGCTGACAGATCTATGAAGAATGAAAGGAAACTGCAGTTTCATGAAAGGGAAAGAGTCACCCTATTCTCCTTGCCCTTTGACCTTCAAATAATAATGAGTGAAAATAGTACTCATGGGGGAGAGTACCAGAAAAACTTAAAAACTTTCATGTTTATAATTTATACGTATCATTGGGACCCATTGCTATTTCTCTTAAGGATGATTAATTTATTTTTCTATTTCTTTTAATGAAACATTGCTCTATATCTTTTTTTTATTATTAAATGAAAAAATGACATTAGCCCATAGTAATTAGCTGGATAGAGAGATGTCTCTCTTTCAAAAGAACTGTGTAGTCTTCAATTTAGACTTTTCCCAGTTTGAGACTCCAAAGTCATAAGGAGGCTGGAATCCTCATTTTGGTAGCAAATTGAACCTAAAGTTCAAGATCATTTCCTTGCTGTTCTTTTTGCATAAAACCATCCTGATATTTCAGGCCTGTGTCTACAGATAAAAGAAACTCAGCTGTACATATGACTACATGAAAGAAATTATATTAAGTAAAATAGATAAGAGGTTAGTGAAGATAAAATGAAACAGGGAAATTAAATAATTGATGCTGACAAAGCAGCTTCAAATGGTATTTCTTCCTCTGCAGATTTCTTCCCTTCCGTGCCTCATGTATTTCCTGACACTTCCCTCATATTAGTAACTCTGCAACTTGAGCTGTATCACCTGATATGAGATCAGTTGTCTTTTAGGAAGCTGTAGTAATCTATGTAAGTAGAGTTGGGTTCAAGGATATTAAATCATACATTTTCAAGGACTGAGTGATAATAAATAGATATCTCATTTTTGTGCCTTTCTTTCATAATGAAACATGTTAGATGTTAAGGGAGAACACTTGGGGGAGGCAAAGCTACCATGTTCTTTTTCTTTGCTACCAAATTAATTTTTCTTGAAAATAATCCAGCACTAAAGATAATTCCTGGGAAATGCATCAAAAGATTCTTGGCTTACAAGATATTCTTGGCAATAAATAGGAGTCACAGTTGTTCATTACAATAGCACCAAAACTATATAGATAGAGTATCTATGGGAATAATATACCTTTTTCCAATAAATGGAGGATTCTGTCTTTGTTTCCTATCTTTATCAATTGCTATCTTCTTGCTAATGTCTTATAAGTGAAAGCCTTTCAATCTAGAGTGCCCTTTAATCCAAGTATAGCTTCATTTAGATTTTGATATTTTTCTTCAGTTCTTTCACTGGAATATAGTTACTTCCAAAAGGCTTTGGTTTGCTGGATAAAGTTTATAAATCAATCTTCTTTATGCCGTCTCTGTACAATTTCCCCTTCCTGAAAAAGAGCATCCATCCCCAAGCCTTTTAAAAGGAAGTATCAAATTATGAGGCTTCAAGTCAGTGCTATAAAGAGCTGAGCTTTGAGGCACATTGTGTTAGCATTAGCTATTTAAAATAAACACCTGCTGATGGAAAAAAGTGATTGCTTTTCAGGTAGTTTTACCATTCTGACTTCAGTCTGACGTGAGGGTGAATGGAGCTGGAATAGCACTATGACTTTTATTGTCTCCCCTGTTTGGCATTACTCCATGTCAAAAAAGAATTAGGAAAACTTTTTATTTGTCTTTGAAATTCTAAGTATTATTGTTTCTCTCATTAAGATTGATGGAAGGAAAAAAGGAGGGAAGGGAGAGAAGAAAAGATAGGAAGGAGAGAAGGAAGAAAGGAAGGAAGGAAAAAAGGAAAGAAAGGAAAAGGGAGAAAGGAAGGGATGAAGGGAAAAGAAACAGGAAGAAGGGAAGAAGGGAAAAGGAGAAAAATCATGTTTTTCAAATATCCATTTAGTCAAATAATTTTAACAATTTCTTAACTAGAAATGATGATCACTCTTCTAATATAAGGGAGGAATTTCTTATTTCCTAGTAAAGTAAAAGATTTTCAATGCTACTTGTTATATTAAGGTTTATCAACTCTATCTGGTGTATTCTATAAAAAGGGCCTTTGATGCTGAATAGTAACACCGAGTGTCAGAATTTAACATGGTTTTCTTTTGCTGACAAGAAGATGCTGTTCAGTGGAATGTAATGGGTTAGTTTATTCATTTTGACCAAGCATTTCATGTCTACAGTGTTATTAAAGACCAAGATTTTGTTGCTAAATGCTGGTTAAATATATAGGAATTGTTGAACTTTGAAAATATAAGAGGCAGAGATAGAAGATTAAACAAAAAGAGAGAAAGAGGGATAGAGAGGAGAGAGAGAGGTAGAGAGACAGAGAGACAGGAAGAGAGACAGAAAGAGAGAGATAAGGAGAAACAGAGAGACAGAGACAGAGACAGAGATATTTTGGCTTCAGCTTTGATATTTCCAGCATTTTTAATGTTTTAGCAACTCTATCTGGTTTTTTAAGGAGAAAAATGAATTGCTCAACAAATGATGAGTTCGTTAATATTTAAAAATTTTCAGTGAACATTCCAGAATATCCAAAATGTTTTGAAAAATATAGGACTAAGAGGACTTGGGAAAGGGAAATTTAGGAACTTACAAATTTGAGATGCGTATAATTTCAACATTCAGTCAAATATATAAAGATCACATTGAACTTTTTTTCAACATACACATATACACACATGTCAACTAATTAATCAGCAAACATTTAATGAAGGTGAACTCTGTACCAGGTACTATATGAAAGTCTAAGGATATAAAGAGTGGCAAAAAACACTCCTTGCCTTCAAGGAACTTATAGTCAAATGGAGGAAAACATAAGCAAACAAATATATAAAAACAAGATTGTATGTGTGTGTGTGTGTGTGTGTGTGTGTGTGTGTGTGTGTGTGTATGATAACTAGGAAATAATTGAGAGGAAAGGCATTAGAATTTAAAGGGGGAGTAGGAAAGGCTTCCTGTGACAGATGGGATTTTATTTGGTACTTGAAGGAAGCCAGAGAAATCAATAGGACTTCAATGAGGAATATAGGAAATAAATGGGAAACCAATAGGTTGAAGAGAGACAATGTTCCTGGCATGACTGACAGCCAGAGAAAATATTAGGTTAAGAAGATATGAATGGGTTATGGTCAGCAGCAAAGGATGGAATATTCACATCTCTGAGAGTCAAAATTCATTAAACATTGAAGTTTCCATGTGTATATGTGGACACATTTATATAGCTATTTTAAAGAGAGGCGTACATATATCATTTTATATTTTTGAATTTAGAAATTATTCTCTTTATTTATACTCATGCATATATATACATATATATGTTCTTCAATATTCTGAGGATTTGTAGTTTTGTTGTAAATATTACAATGCCAATTTCAGCTTCTTTGTTCTTTGATGAACTGACTTCAGTAGATACCAAAGCTATGTAAAGGAAGATACCAAAGCTTGAAGAGGGGAAAGGGGAGTATGGCTTTTTTTTGTTTTTTTTTAAATAAATATCGAAATGATTCCACTTAAATTAATTCAGGTATCCAAATGTGTTCATGACAAATTTTATATATTCTTGTCCACACATAAGAAGACTCAAACCATCAGATTTGGCCAATTGGACATACTGCAACTCCCAAGAAACTACCTGAGGACATTCATTATAACTATTGACTTGTTTTGTTCTTTGTGCTTGGATCATTGATCAGTATATGATAGCAATTAATAAATATTTTCTAAAATGATAATGACAATTAAGGCAGGTCCACCCTACTTTACTCCAAAATCAGTTCTTCAAATCTGAGCTTTTCTCAAGGCACAAATATTACTTTATGGATTTTAATCTCATTAGGAAGGGTCCTGACAAAATTTGTACTTCTTAGAATAGATAAGAAGACCAGAAGACTAAAGCTCCTACAGGAAAAAAAAATGTAAGATAGCCCACTATTACTCTCAGTATTTTGCACATCCAGACCCCAAGTTTACCTATAACGAAGCTACCACTTCAATTGCTTTCCATCCTCTTAATATATGAGAAGCAGCAGAGTATAATGGATAATCATATAAACTGTATAATGCTTGCCTTGAAACCAGTCAAGTCTGGGCCCTGATATATTGCAGAGACTTGGATTGGCAAAAGGAGTTTCCTTATCTAGGACCTCCCTATATCAAGGAAGTCACAGTTCCATCTCCTAACCATATTTTCCATGAAGAACCCCAGGAATCTCATCATCCACAGAACTGCTGTGGGATATGGGTTGAGGACTAAGATTCTAAAGTCTGAGAAATCCACATAGAATAGCTGGTAGTTTGTGTTCTATGATAGGAAATATCTAACAGCTTTACATTTCACTGGGATAGTGCAGCAAATTGCTATATACAATTATGATCCCACTGGGAAAGTACTGAAATATGGCCACTCTATTTATATGTAACTAATACAAAATACCAGATTAACTAGTGTTGTAATTTAAAAGTAAGAGGGACTATTCATCATCTGTTATGATGAGTGTTAGGGGAAAGGGAGCATCATATTTTCTATGAATGTAAGAGATTTTTGTTAGGATGTCACATTATCATTTCTGTCTTTTTAAAACCCTCTTTGTTACTCTCTGTGCAATCTAATTACTGCAGTTAACAAACCATGGGTTAGTTTGAGATATTCAGCCCCTGGCCAAAATTAAAAGTGAATTTTATAATTTATTTATTTCCTTGATTATCATTGTATGCTCCCCCACGCACCCCAATATCTGCACTTTATCTTTGTTCTCAAAGGATGAACTTTAGGACTTATGGAAAACATACTTTAGTGGTTTTATATGTTCATAAAAAATTCTTTATTTTCTTGTGCACATATAAGGATGAAAGCATCAGTTTGACAAACTCCAGTTACCACTATGATGGTGAGATATGGTACTTTCCTAATAAGTATGCACATCTGTCCTGCCAAAGCAATTAACTTAATGTAAACTAATGTAGTCCTAACTGACTGATAGAAAAGTTATGGTGATACTGCTTACCACTTGAGAAAAACCACTTACTCATATGGGAAATGGGCAAATGTTTTGACAAACTACCGCTACTTTTGTAAAAGCAAACTAAACATTTCCTGACTTTTTAATAGACGTGGACATCACTCATGTCAAAGCATTTGTTTCAATGTAGTTATAACTGATCGATAGAGGAGTTATGGTGGCAATGTTACTTGAAAATAACTACTAACCTATTCAATAGGCAAATTGCCAATCAATTATCATTTATCACTCTAAAGTTAAACATAAATTGATGAATTTCATATATCAAACTTTATTTCATATAATGCATCATTTTATAAGACTGCTTTTGCATGTTATGGTTCAAGCTCCTCAAGAGTATGTAATTTGTCTAAGGTCACAGTGAAACCTGAGTTTATGGTAATCCCAGAAGTCCTTTTACTGTATACATAGGATACTACCTATCCCTTTAAGTATTGTTTTTCAACATGTCCATGGGAACTCCATGACTTTTAGAAGGAAGGAGGAAAAGAGAGAGAAATAGATTTGAGTGTTACAGCCCAAAAAAACACAGGATCAGCTTCCTTGCAAAGTATGAAAGTATCATAATCAACTCTACTGCATTTGGGGCATACTACAGAGCTAGCTTCAGTACCTGTAATATCATTGAGTAGTTTTATAAACATGAACCATTTATTTAACTTTAATCACAGTCAGATTAAACTCTCAGTTGTAATGAAGAAAACAAGCAAAATTCATGAAACACAGGTATTGGACAACAGAAATAGTATTCTATCTAGTAATAATTCACATCTCTTCTGTGAAAAGAGAGATAGCTTTCCTTTTCTGTCTTCTCTATTCTCTTTTGGTTTTTCATTTATTCAGAGTCTAACTTCCTCAGTGATTTTTTTTTTCATTTACAATTATTTAATATACTTTCCTCTTAGTTTTGTTTTGTACTGATTCATACAGGTTTTTCCATATTTCTGTAAATCCCTCTTGTTCATGATTTCTTAGTATATAATAATATTCTATTAAATTCACATATTACAGTATTTTTAGCTATTCTGCAATCACAGGGTACATGGTTTTCAGTGTCTTGCTGCCATAAAGAGTGCTGCTTTGAAAATTTTCTATGTCATAAGATCATATATTTAGAATAGGGAGGAATTTTAGAAGTGATTTACTCCAACCTTCTAATTTTATAGGTGAATAGACTGAGGCCGAAACAGTTAAATGAAATATCCAGAGTCATATAAATAATAAGTGGCAAAACTGGGATTCCAACCCAGATCTTCTGACAATAAGCAATGGCTCTTCCATGAAATTCTGCTGCCTTGAATTGGACTTCACACACACACACACACACACACACACACACACACACACACACACTTGTGTTTGTGTCTCTCTGATTTATCTCTTTGCTTCTCACATATTCATTCTTTTATTTCTAAAATAAGAAGGTTAAATTAGATGATCTGTGTTGTTCTTTTCAGCTTTAAAAGATATGATTATAAATAATGAGATTGCATGATTTCCATTACTGCTCTTCTTGCATAAGGGAGTAAACAGTACCTTTTGTTTGCTTTCCTCAAAATTAATCTAGATGACATCATGTGGAGCTAGTTAGCCCAAGCATTTAAAGGGATAAAGCACTTATGCCTTAAGGGCTCTTAGATAGAGAATCATTTATACCAACTATTTGCAGTATTCTTCTGTGAAATGGAATCTTGCTGTTACTAATGTAAAAGCCTGCTGGTAAATGCCCAGACTGTACATATTAGTCAGCTGGTGGCTGAATTCTTACTATTGAGCTGTCTAGAATTGGAATAATTAATTTTCTTGGGGAAAGGACATTGTGTTGTACCTTTTTGGATTTGTGACTGTAATCTGTAATCACCAGGGAGCTTATTTAGATTTGCAATTAAACTAGACTTGGTAATTTGTAGTAAAGAGATATGTGCTTGCAAAATAGAAGGCATAGAACTCTAAGTTTTCCATTAATAGGTTGATGAACCTTTTATAATATGCAAACTGTTAGAAGCAAACTATTAGCTAAATAGTCAGTTCATATCTTATCTAATGAAAGCAGAGCCTAATATATTTACCTTTGGAATTTTTCTTTTATTCTAAATATGGCTTTCTTTTGTAATGAAAGAGCATATTTCTGTGGAAGTATACATTTTTGAACAAATATGATTATGAAAAATGACTGTATCATCCTCCAGCTTTGTGTTTTTAAATGCATTCTAGTAATTCCTTTCCTTTTATTATGTTCCTGAAAAGTAACTTTGCATTCTGTCTATTATGTTATTTTGCCAGAAGAAATTCTTGAGTAGTAGTCTTTGTGAAATAGAATACTTGCAAATTCCCCCAATACATTTGTTTTTTTAAAAATATTTAGGTGCAGTTTTGCTTATTTAGATTTGGAGGATTCCAGAATAGTCTTACTATAACATATTGTGGCAATGGCACAGAAAGCTATCCCAGTAAAACACAAGCTTGAGGAAATTTCTCCCAGGCTAGCAAAACTTTTAGTATAGACCCAATAAGAGACTGTCTGTTGTCTAAGAAACCACATACAAAGTTATGCAAAATATTTCCATAAAAATCATATTGTGAAAGAAAACCTAAATTTCCTACTCTAATTTTAGAGAGAGAAAAGAGAGAGAGAAAGAGACAGAGAGAGAGACAGAGAGAGAGAGAGAGAGAGAGAGACAGAGACAGAGACAGAGAGAGAGAGAGAGAGAGAGAGAGAGAGAAGAGAGAGAGAGAGAAGATAGAAGGGAGAGAGAGAGAGAAGAGAGACAGAGAGGGAGAGGGAGAGGGAGAGAAAATGCCTCAATCTGTATTCAGAAACAGTTTCTTCTCTGGATATGGATAAGATTTTTCATCATAAGTCCTTCAGAGTAGTCATGGATCATTTTACTGCTGTGGATAGTAAAGTCATTTACCTGTGGTCATCGCAACATTGCTATCACTTTGGATACAGTACATTTCATTTTGAGTTTTGAGGACTTTTGAGGTTTTTTTTTTTTTCCTGAGAGCATCCTTCTTATCATTTCTCATAGAATAATAATATTCATGACAGTCACATACCACAATTTATTCAGCCATTCCCCAACTGATGGACATCCTGTTCATTTCCAATCTTTTGCCCTGAGAAGAGAGCTGTTACAAATATTTGTATGTGTAAGTTTTTTTATTGTTTAATCTCTTTTGGTATTCTTGTCTAGGAGTATCATTGTTACATCAAAGGATATGCATGAATTTATAGCACTTTGGGCATATATCATATCTTTTGATTTATTAATTGGGTCAAAGTCCTTATTTTTTATAAATTTGACTCAGTTCCCTCTATGTTTGAGAAATAAGGCCTTATTAGAGAAATTTGCTTCAAAATTCTTTTCCTAATTACAATTGCTAACTGTATTTCCACCCATTTATTTTATTCTCTCTTCCCTTTCAGTTTGTTTCTCCTCAAAAGCATTTTCCTACTATCTCTTCCAGTATACCCTCCCTTTTATCACCCCCCCCCCCCAATTCCCTTCCTATTTTCCTGCAGGGTAATAGATTTCTATTCCCATATTGAGTGTGCTTGTTATTTCCTCAAATCAGTTCTGATTAGAGGAAGGTTCACTCATTCACTCTCTCCTCCCCCTTTTTCCCTCCATTGTAAAAGCTATCTTTTGACTTGTTTTTATGGCATTTCACCTCTCCTCTTCCTAATATATTCCTCTCTCACCCCTTTATTTCATCATTTTAAAAAGAGATTATCCCTTCATATTCAACTCACTTCTATGCCCTTTGTCTGTATATACTCCTAAATGCCATAATAATGAGAAAGTTCTAATTAATGATGATCCTTCCATGTAGTAATGTAAACCGATAAACTTTATTAATTCTCTTATGATATCATTTCCCTAATTACTTCCTTATGCTTCTCCTATATTTGAAAAATCATATTTTCCACTTACCTCTGTTTTTTTTCATCAAGAATGCTTAAAGATCTCTATTTCTTTGAATATCCACCTTTTCCTCTGAAGGATAATATTCAGTTTTGCTGGGTAGGTGATTCTTGGTTGTTCTAACTCCATTGCTTTCTGGAATATCATATTCCAAACCTGCCAGCTCTTTAATGTAGAAATTGCTAAATCTTGTGTTATCCTGACTGTGGCTTTACTATACTTGAACTCTTTCTTTCTGGATACTTGAAATATTTTCTCGTTGACCAGAGAGTTCCAGAATGTGGCTATAATATTCCTGGGAGTTTTCTTTTTGGGATCTCTTTCAGGACATGCTTAGTGGATTCTTTAAATTTCTATTTATCCTTTGGTTCTAGAATATCAGGACAATTTTCTCTAATAATTTTTTTTTTGTGTTTCTGGGCTGAGAGGTCTAGAAATTGCAGGTGCTACTGCTGATTCAGAGACTCCCAGGTCCCTTCTTGTTTTGCTGGTCAGGCACTAATGTAGTCTGCATCTTATAATTTGCCTTCAGGTGGAAAGTGTTCTACTACACCTTTTTGGTTGTTCTCCTGTTTGTTTAGAGTCAAAATTTAAAGGAATATGGAGCAGTTTGGGAGAGACTTTGGGCAAGTTCTTATCTTTACTCCATCATCTTGACACAGCCAATAATTTCTTTTATATAAGCCTTCTTAAAATTTTAATAGTTGGTATTCTTAATACATGGCCTTTAGCTAATTACCAGCAAGTTCATACACTAATGAAATAATTGAACCATATATATATTGAGATTATATTTATAAATAAAAGCAGAAGACATTAAAATAGTTATAGCTAAATGGGAAGCTTAGCTTAGGGGCAAACTAGGAGTTCATATACACAAAGAAAACAAGAAACACAATTTCATATAATATTTGGACATTTTGCCTGGCCAGCCCAATAAATAGTATAAGAAAAAGTACTAGCATGTTTATTATTGCAGTTTATATAGTAACATTTATTGCAGAGCAGGATATCTTCATTGTAGTAAACCTTCACTGTATTTAAGAGACAGCAGTACTGAGTTCAAATCCTATAACTGTAAAATACTACATGAAAATCCTTGATTCCTTTACTTAATCCCTCTTAACTTCAATTTCTTTATCCATAAAAGGGTTAGTGAAGTGTTACAGATTTTTAGGGTCTCTGTAACCTCTTCCAATTTTAAATGAAGGATTCTATGAAGGATCCTTTAAATGAGAATTGGTGCTAAGTGAAAAAAAAACTGTGCATCAAGAGAACAGCTCCAAATTACCTTGTCAAAATAAGGTAAAAGGGACAAAATTAAATCCATGAAATTAGTTCCTTTTAGAAAAAGTGTCAATAAAAGGTCAATAGTAAAAATGATGATGATATTGAAGATTTATTAAGATTGTAAGATAGTCTTTCCTCTTCCATTCCAATCTTATTGAAACTGTAACTTTGCCTATCGGTATTTTATATTTAGGGGAATGGGGTGAATGGTGATATCACTATCATAATATAATTTCAGTAGCTTAGGGAACTCCATGAATGCAATTCACATCTTCACAAATGCAAGTTGATACCTGATCTACAACTTCAAGTCTTACAGAGTTTTCTGAGGTATTGAGAATTTAAGAGATTTACATATACTCAGACTAAAACACAGGACTTCCTGACTCAGGGTACATCCTCTATCTCTATATAATACTACCTCTACAAGGTGTACTTCAAGAATTTGAACATTGTTATAAAATTATTAGCTAAGTATCTATTACCTTTTCTTAAATTTAGGTTTTATTATTTTAAAAGTAGAATTTTCTTTTATTGTCATATAAGTCTTATAGAATCAGTTATAAAATATAAACTTAATAATGGGCTATAATTTTAATGCGCTGGATTTATATCTTAGTTTTAATTTCAGAAGTTCAGCATAAAGTGGTAATAGTTTTTAAATGGTTTAGAAAATATCATTCAACTTGGTGGGGTCAGGGGAATGAATCTAATATATAAATATTTTAGGAATATTTATTCCTTTAAATATTTAAAGAAATTACTTAAACTAAAAAAACCATTCAAGCATCACTACTATATTTTTGTTACAAAATTGAATATTAAATTAAAAAATATATACATAAGAAAAATGATTTTCTAGATCTATTTTGGCTGGAATTAGGAATCTATTTCTTATCATCAAAGAAGATACAAATATAAACAGATTTTAATTATAAACAATAAAATAGTCATATTTATTTTATTTTAATTCACAAATTCTCACTTATACCATTTGAAATTTCCTAAAAATTATTTCTATATTTCAATTATGTAACAAAATGCTTGTTTTTGTGAGTTAATTTAGTATGCTTTTGTTGAAAATAAATATATTTCTCTCTTTGGAAAATTTTAAAAAAGGAAATTTGAATAGTGGCCAAAAAAAACCACACACAAAACTCAACTATAGATAGATTTAGAGCTTTTAAAAAATAAATTAGAATTTTCTCATTTAATGTTAGGAAAAATAAGGTTATAATAGTTGGAAAAGATAATCTTTTATCTTTAAATTATCCTTAAAAACTGTATATCACTGAAATAAATTGTTTAGAACCTAACATAATAGGGAGAAATTGCTGGTCCAGTGGATAGAACCTGGAGTTAGAAGGACCTGAGTTCAAATCCAGTATCAAATACTTGATGCTTACTAGCTATGTGACTCAAAGCAAGTCACTTAACCCTGATTGCCTCGCCAAAAAAAAAAGAAAGAAAAAAAGAAAAGAAAAAAAGAAAAAGAAAGGATAACACAAATATTTTATAAGTAATGGAGAGTTAAATAAAATAAAATTTAAATTTAAATCAAATAATGTGGCAAATACTTATTATTTGGAAGAAATGGAAATAAATAAAATCTGTAGTAACACAATAAGGGATAGTTTTAAGTATACTATTGGATTTTAAAAAAGAAAATGGTTAAATATGGTCATATGTGTATATGTATACCTGTTATCTGTTGATGTTTACTTTCTTAGAAGTAAAATGAGTAATTTCTTCACTAAAAGGAAGCATGTATGAACAGCAGATTCTACTGAGTGGAGGAATTCAAGTGGATACACTTGAAAGATTAGTGAAGACAGAGAGCTATAGTTGCATATAAATCTGTATTCAATGGACATTGTTAACATACATATATGTGCATATATATAAGCATATAGATGTAGATAATCCTCCAACTAACAATATGCCCCCCTAGTTTGTTACCCTAAAATGCCCATTCTAAGTACTAATAGACAATTTGAAATTGTATATATAATGAAGAATCAGCCTTCCAAAGTGAAATAGCTAGTAGCTTTTAGAGCCTCAAGAAACTGATTACAGCAAAATTACTTTAAGATAAAAGAATGTTTGAATCTAAAATTTGAGTTTAAGAATCATTTTGACTGTTACCTGGATTAATTACTATGATGTCTTGATTGCTGAGGAAATGGTACATACAAATATGATTACTAAAAGATATAATGGCAAGATATTGCCCGATGTAAAGCATCCTGTCTGAAGGCATTGGAATTTAGAACAATAAAGCAGATACAAATTTATACAAAAATGAATGTTGGAAATTATACTGAAGTAAAGGAAATTGAACGTATTCACAAAGCACTAAAATTCAATATCTTTGACTTTAAGAACTCAAGTAACTTTCTTACCAAACAAGACCTTGGTTAAGAAGTCAACAAATTTGAAATGTGGCTGTGCCTTCTGAGCTTAGCACTGTGCCTTCCACTTGGTGGATGTTTAAAGCATTAGTTAAATGGAATCCTGTCTAGAACAGAAGTGTTTTGGAGATCTGAGACCTGAATTCTACTTTTTTCTATGATATATATTAGAAGAAAACAAGCCATATAATACCTCAACCTTAGTTTCATTATCTATAGAAAATGGAAATAACACTTGCACTGACTATGTAATATAGTTGTGAAGAAAGTAGGCTATAAATATCAAGGTGACATATCTATCTCATTATTAATAATAACAGCAATAATGATGATGATGATGATTGAGTATAAAGGTCCTTAGGGAGATAAAAACCTAAAAAGGTTTACTTATAACTGATATGATGAAGAGATGATTAAATTTTTTATTATGTTCTTAAAAACATAATGAAGCATCTCATTAGTGTAGACAGATGGGGGATTAAAGTAGTAAAGAGATGAAGAAGAAAAAAGTAATTGGATAAGTTGGTAGAAAAGGGAAAAAAACAAGGAAATAATCAAATAAGTATTGTTCATTGAACTGAATTTGCGCAGTGTGAATATTACTAGGAAAATTGATATTGGACTTAAGGTTTTTAGATGTTATGTTAAAGATATAATCCTATAATAATATTTAATAAAATGGGGTTTAGAGTCAGAAAGTTCTTTAAAGATCATCTAGCAAAGATCATCTATCTAGCACAAAGAGCCTCTTCATTTTTGTACGAGATGAAATTGGGAAGTGAAGGTTATCTAAGTCATGCAGCAGAAATAATATTTGAAAATATTTCAATTTCAAATTTTTCCCTTTACATTATGCCAGTCAATTTTTATTTTATTTTGCAAGTCATCAAAAAAGGCCACATTACTTTAAATATATTAACATCGGAATTATCTGTATTGCTGTCTTCAACTTAGAAAACAAAAAATAAAATTGTGCATAAATGAATACATTTCATTTTCAAAAGTGAGTTTTTCTACTTTATTTTTCCTCCTTTTGTTTATAATCAAGGGATTGTAGATTCAGAACTGAAAGAGTTCTTAGATCATGTATTCCAGTCCACTCATTTTAGAGATCAGGAAACTGAGGCCCAGAAAGAAGGGACCAAGTCTACTTTCACCCAGATTACAGAGAGAGAATTTGTACATGGGAGCTCAGATGTCAAATAAAGTAAATATTTTGCTTTATTGAAGATACAGAATGCTTTGAAAATCATATAAAACTGGACACATGAATCATCATTATTATGTTCAACAAACTAAAAACATTCAGCTTCTTTAGTCCAGGAAGAGAGGGAGGGCAGAGAATAGGTTTGGGATCTTATAATAAAATCCAGCTGCCTTTCAAAAACACAAGGTACCTATTTTCTTTAATGTTGCTTTTCTCTTCATGTCTTTTTCCTCTTTATCCTTTTGCTTTATTTCTTTCTATGTCTTTTCCCCTAACCTACTAGCTTATTACTTAGATGACTTTTTAAAAATCATCTTTTGGGATATTTAGAGATCCCAACAATCAGCATAAGAAACCCTCAGTTGAAATGTAAGAAATTAAAATTTCTTCAGACAGCTAGGTGGTACAGTAAATATAACACTAGGTCAGGAAGGAAGACTTACCATCTTGAGTTCAAATCTGGCCTCAGACACTTACTAGCTGTGACGCTGGACACAACCCTATTTGTCTCAGTTTTCTCATCTGCAAAATTAACTAGAGAAAGAAATGGCAAACCACTTTATTACCTTTGACAAGAAAACCACAAATGGCATCATATAGTGTTGGACATGACTAACAAAAAGGAACTCTAAGGGATTTGAAACATTTCTTTTAAATAAGAGGTAGTAATAACCCTGTAAGTATTAAATTAAATAAAATAAATGTCTTGTTTCTCTTTCTAATGGTGGAATGAGTCCAAACAGGAAATTCTGCCAAAAGCCTATCACAGAAATACGCTAGCTACTTACACTGGAGATCTAAGATACAAAGGCAAAAAAGAAAATAATCTCTGTCATCAAGGGGATTATGTTTTACTGAGAGGTTGATCCAAGACACTGACTAGCTTACTCAAAATGTAAGAATTAGCAAGTCTCTTTTGAAGAGATACTGCTCCAGAAATTAGGTGGATTTCATGTCTGTGGGTCACCTACTAGGCAAAGTGAATAAGCCCTGGACTTAGAATCAGGAAAAAATGAATTCGTATCCAGTCTCGGACATTTACTATGGAACTTTGGGCAAGTGAACTGCTCTTGGACTCAGTTTCCTCCAATGTAAAATGGGGATAATAATAATAATAATTTAATAAGCCAATCTAAGTATCAAATACATGTATGTATATACATGAATTTATAACACATATATGTGTATATCATTTGATCCTTACAAAGCCTTGTGAGGCATATGCTCTCATTATCCCCATTTTACAGTTATACAAATACATCTATCTGTGTGTATATTAGTTATTATTTCCCCCAAGTGAGATAGAATGAAATCTAAAATTTATTCCTTTATACCTTCTCACTTATCTTAGAATCCTCTGCCACTGGCTTAATGTAAATAAAAGCAATTAAAAACAATATTAACATAATATATAAATATTTAATAAAGAAAACTGTCCCTAATTTTTATTTCATCTCCTAACTATTAATAGCCTATCAGCTCTAAAGATTAAAAGATGATTAATCTAATGGTAGTTATTGACTGTCTGCTGGGAAATAGGATATATCATTGTGACTTCCAATGACCCTGTCATATAATATTGAAGGATAGTTTGAATGTTTAATGACTCTATATTTCCTTTTTCTTATATGTGTGTATGTGTATATATATATATGTATATGTGTATATGTACACATGTACACACGTGTGTATATTCAATGTACTTTAATTTCTTCTAATTTATTGCCCATGGTAAAATATTGAAAACATATTCTTCCTTCATTTAGTTAATGTATACCCTAATTTAAATAAGTTTCTTGTCACCCATTCACACCAATGTATACAATGGGAATTTAAAATATCTGAGTGACATAGGACAAAGCAGCTCTCTTTCCCCTCACGGTTCTGGCTCATTCCATGTATATGTGCAAATGCATGTGTTGTAAGTAAACTCCATTTTCTCTTCATGCGCTAAAATTAGCCAGTGCTTTTTTTCTATTCCCAAAATATATTGTTTTGATAGACTAACAGTCTCAAAAGAAAACATTAACCACTAGTTAAAGACACAAGCCATTAATTCAGAAACAGTGTCTGCACCATTTATTCAGAGTTTGCTTCACTATGAGTAGAGCAGAATCATAGAATATGGATCTGGAAGAAACTCTAGAGAGCAAATCCAATCAGTTAATTTTACAGAGCAGGCTATTAAGCCTAGGAAGATTAAGTTCAGTTATATTTGTTCCAACAAATATTTATTATGTACTAAGGACTTACATTGTGGTAGTTGCTGGGGATACAAAAATGAAAATCAGACACTTTTCCCCTTCAACATATTTCCATCCTTCTGGGAGGATTAAAGCATGTAAACAGATAAGTAATTTGAAGAGCAAGACACATTTATAAGTGGAAAATTAAAGAGGAATTCTGAACTAAGTCTTGAAGATTAAAATTCGAATAAGTAAAGATAAGGAGGGAATCCATTGTAGGCGTCAATGTTGGCTTATATGAAGGCAATGAGGCAAGAGATGAAAAAGAATTTGCCTAAGATCAAACAGACTAAAAACTCAAATCTCATTAATTTTTTTCTTTTTTTGTTGTTGTACCATATTTCCTTGTATAAATAGTTCCTTATATAATGTAATTGTAGGACTTCCATGGAGGACTCTATTCTGTATTGCTTAGAACATAAGTAGAATTCTCTCTTTTACATTGTCATACTCTCAAATTTCACTAACTTCAATTCAAATTCAATAAGCATTATTTCTATTTCTGCTTATACACTCACAAATACACTTATACAATTACCCAAATTGTAAAGAATATTATGAATGTTAAATAAGCTATCATTTATTCATAATTTGTTTAACAATAGTTTATTCTTCTTAACACTTAAATGATAACATCCATACTGACAGAATGAAATGAGTTTTGATTGAAAAGGAGATAAAATATGAATAGAGAAATAAGTCTGGTGTAGGGAAGGTGAAAAACTTATACATGATGAGGACCACTGGATAACATGAGGGCACTGGACATCTGAGGAGAATATTGAGAAATTGGTACAGAAATGGAAATGCAATGATTCCAGTGACAAACATTCAGCCTTGCAAAACCTTGTGTTTCATAATTTTCTCCATCCCTCCCCACTTCTCTTCTCCTATATCTCTGATTCTTTATTTAAAAAACAACAGCAGAAAGACTCTACACTTTCTAGTTTTCTTGACAACATGAAAAGAGGCATAATTAGAAATTGTCCTGAATTATATATGGTAATTCCATGATGATATTAAATATATTATCCATGTTTTAAAGTTTCAGTCATATCCAACTTTTCATGACCATATGGACTATACTTTTCATAGCATTTTCTTGAAAGAGTCATTGGAGTGGTTTGTCATTTCCTTATCCAATGGATTAAGGCAAATAAAAGAAGTTTCATATAGTTAATTCTCAGTCTCTACGATCAGAACTGAATTCCAGTCAGGATCAGGATTCTATCTGTCTGCCCCTGTTTACTTATGAGGAACATAATTTCTGCCTGATAATGTGACCTGAACCTTGGACTCTGATAGATCTTCTATCACTAAAGAAAAGTTTAGTATGTGAATTTTTAGCTTGCTATGCTCTATATCTTTTCAATTCAAGAATAATATTTTGAAAAGTTAAATCTTTAAGAAAAATTTCAAAAGTTTTAGTGACTAAAATTTTTTAAAAGGTTTAAAGAATTTTCTTGAATACAAAAGCATTTGAATATAATTTGATATTATTGAAAAGTTTAATAGAATGATTAAGATTTTAGGAATTGCCATTTTAAAGTGGGAATAGGTAATATGGAATAAGAATATAATTATCAGTAAATATAGGGGAAAGATCTATGTTAATATTTTTAATATTATTTTAAATATAGTATTTTTGAAGATTTTAAATCTATGATTTCACTGGTATTCCTAGGAAGAAATTTGCCTTGCCAGTGAACATTTGAAACTATTCTGTAAACTATAGTCTTAAAGAGTTGATTGAGTGCATTAAAAGGTTGTGCAGAATTGTACAGGCAATATTTAATCTTTCTGTTGGGATTTGAATTCAACCCTTCCTATCTTGATGCTTTCAACATGATTAATTAATCAGAAGTTCATTTTTAACATTTAAATACATGATTTTAATAACATTTGCTATAGTATGATTTTTAGCATCAAGTTCTACTAGCTCCACTTTCCTTCTCTCCAAAAATTAAACACCATAATCAATGTTTAATTTTATAATCATATAATTGTAACTCTAAAAGGAAAATTAGAGACTATCCAGTCAAATCTCCTTACTTTATAAATGAGAAAACTGAATTAGTGGTAAAGTAGGATTCTCTAATAGCAACCTTTTCTAGAATATATTAATTATATTAAACTCATCACCCATCTTGTCCTACTCATTTTTCCCCAATATCTCACAAAATCCATCTTCTCTACTGTGTCACCTGACAACCCTGCTCATCTCACAATTTCCTAATGTCATCTCTAACCATTTATTTCATTTATTCAGCCTCTCATTAAGTAGTCCTTTGCTTAAGAAAAATATCTATTGTACATGCACCTTTGATCTGATCCCCTCCTTTCTCCTCTAGCAGATTGCTCCATCCATAAAATCCCCACTTTATCACTCTACCTATTTATTGGTATTATTCCTACTTGATGCTTATGCTTATCCTAATAAAAACCCTTGCCAGATTGTACCACCATCACCATCACCTCCATCTCCACTTTATAGCTCTATTCTCTTTCTCTTCCAAACTCTATGAAAAAGTCTTTTATAAAGAGTACCTCAACTTCCTCTACTCACATTGTCTTCTTCAGAATACCCAACAATGAGGTTTCTTTTTTGTTATGATCCTGAAAATATTTTCCCCAAAGTGACCAGTGACATCTAACTTCCAGTCTCTTCCCAAACATCACCATATTCATTTTATATATAGTATCTATAAAGTATTTGTATGTATTCATGCTATTTGAATGTAAAGTTTCTGAAGATAGAAATTGTTTCATTTTTGTTTTTTCATGCTGAGGACCTAAAAGAGTACTGTACAGAATTATACATATTTAATAAATATTAATTTACTTACACACCAGGAAATAAATCTTCAAATAATTTAAAGATCATTCAATAAAGCTTATGTGAGCCGAATTAGGTGTACTCATTGAGGATAGTTGGATATCTTCATGATCTCTTTATTATCTCTGTTTTTGAGTTTTCTCTTTTACCATTTTTCTTCCCACTTTTTTTAGTCTGAAAAATATTTTTCTTATTGGAAGAAATAAACAAATAGATTCAGAATAGTTTTGTCTTCTCATAATCTGTCCTTATCCCATTCTCCTCCATCATGTGTCCTTTATTTTGGATTAATCAAGACTTTAATGTTTCCTTTTGTTTCATTTGAATTGAATTTTTCCCAGCAAACAAAAAAAAATGCAGTTTCCTAAAATTGTCAATGATGACATTGCTGAGATTTGTTGGAAAATTGAGGACACAAGTTTTGAAGTTCAGTTGTCTTGACTTCAAATAACAGTATTCAGACAAGCATGAAATTGGGGAAATTCTTTAGGCCCAAGAGGATGGAAGGTATTATAACAGGTTTGGTAGTTTTTCTTAAAAATTAAGGAAAAGGAAAAGTTTAAGCAATTTCCACTATAGCAGCCTTCCCTGACTCTTTGAAGGTACTAGCAACAGCTTATAGAATGCAACTTCAAAGAAACACTGAAGAGAAAACAAGCTGAAGAAAGAAATATTCAAACCACATGAATCTTTTAAAGAAAGTACCTTTTCAAATTTGTTTATGTTTTCTTTTCTTCTTAACTGATTAAAAATTTAAAATGTCAGAATCACCAGTGCTTCCAATTAGCAATTGGAGTTTGCTTAGCCCTGCTATAACATCAGTTTTTTTTGTTTTTTGTTTTTTGTTTTTTTAATTTCTTTGGAAAATTCAGAGAAAGTAATGCAAAAAAAGAAATAGGGAAAGGACTAACATTTCAAAATCTGTCATGTTAGAAAAATTAACTTCACAATATAAAACCTACCATTTTCACCAGATATACCATAAAAGAAAACATTTGTATGGGGAGGAAGTAAGAAGCCATTTTAGGAGAAACATCCCATTATTGTTCTTCCTGAGATAGGTCCAAAAAGAGAGAGAATCACTTGCCATATAAAACTTTTAATGTGAGATTTTTTAATGGTTCCCCCACCTCACTTTCCTTAATGACACAGTAACTTTAGAATAGTAAATTACAGGAAAAAAAACTGGTCTTATGTAAACAAGTAGAAACAATTAAGGGGTATTTATTTAGTGTTTAACATATCAATTGGTCAATATTTATTAAGTACCTAGTATGTGCAAAGCATTGTATACATTCTAGGACTACAAAAAAAAAAAGAGGTAAAAGACCTTTCCTACTTTCAAAGAGTTCACAATCAATATGGTATATTCAGTAGGAGATAGGAGAGATATAAAATGTGTTCTATATTCTTAAATAACCTATAGTCAAGATTTAAAACATGAACTAATCCACATAAAAGTAACTAATTAGCATTATGATGCAGCCTGCATATTCGTTTTAAAAGTGATTAAATGATTTTTATGTGCAAAGCATCGTTCTAATTGCTGAAATAAATATTAATAGGTGGGCCCTACCCTCAAGGTCAGAATTAGTCATAATAACTGAAAGTGACTAATAGAAGGGATATGAAACATAATCTAATTGACTCCTAATTTTACAAAAGAGGTGGCCAAAGCTCCAAAAGGTAAAGTGAATTTCCAGTAATGAACAAATTTGGAACTCAAATTAAGGCCTTCTGATGTCCAAAGCCAGGGGTTTTCCCATTACAAAAATGTTGAAATAATGTTTGTCTGTGCCTATATATATATCTGTATGTGTGTATGTATGCATGTATGTATATGTGTGTGTGTATATATATATATATCTGGTTATATATATATATATATATATATATATATATATATATATATATAACCAGACCAAGTATTTTAAAAGTAGTGAAAGCCCTTGGTGAAATGTTTCCTCTACCAATGGAGAGCATTACTTACTTGCCTATGGTCTGAGATAGTTCCTTCTCTCTGAGAGTTATTCAAGTATAACTCTAAAAACATATATAAACCTAATTTCAGAAAAGAAGTACACATAATATACTCTAAGAGTTTCAAGGAAGGAAATAGTAATTTTTTATGATGGGAAATAGAGAAATTTCAAGTAATGAAACTCCTCTTATGTTAGCAACAAAAGTTAAGATATAAGGTAAGATGGTAAGGAAGAAATAAGTGAGCTCTTGAAATACAAGACTGAGTGTCATTATAGGACACTGATATAATAAATTGTTTAGAGATGAAGAATTACTTGGGTCTTTTCTGAAATGTCTGGCAAGAAACTATAAATGCTCTCAGAGGGCTAGGATATCAAACTGAGTTGAGACATCAATTGGGAGAGAAAGGTTGTTGACTAGTCTACAATGATTTATTGCATGCTTTCTATTTAGGGTCTTTCCTACTAGACACAGGCATAGAGTACATATAATTCAGAATTTGGAAGGCCCTTTTGTATTTTGGGGAGAATTTTCAAGTAAATTCTTCATAAGAGATAGATTTATAGCTGTATGTATTTTTTAAGTCACTATAATGTCCTAGTAAATACACACTACCATTTTAGAAATGAGGAAATTAATGTATGGAAAGTTTGCCTTGTCCACAGCTAATATCAGTTATATTTGAATCCAACTCGAATTCAAAACCATTACTCTATTCATTAAACTACATTGTCCCCTAAATAAACAGTACAGTCTTTAATATTAACACTTTTAACAACACCTTTAGTAAGGTGTCGACGTATGTTATGAACACATATATGCTATGTGCTATAATACAGCTTTCAACTGAAGGTAAAAGAAAGATGCTTTGAGGAGAGTGGGGAGTCAACTTTTTTTGTTTTGTATCATTTATTTAGTGGCCAGTGAACTTTATTTAAAGCTGTTTTCTGTTCTAATGTTTTAACTTGCATGTCACATCCAATTATCTTTAGAAATTAGAAAATATCAAGATGTCTGCTTTTCACTTGAAAAAAGACATACAATCTTTGTCTTGTAGTCACATAATGAAATATATATCCTCATCACGGAAGTAGGTGACTATGATTGGGGAATGGTCTTTATATTATTTTATGAAATCCTAGTATTGGATGTTTGTTGAATTTTTTTTTCTTTGTTACAATTTAAGTTCAGTTCTAATTTTTTTTTTCCTGAAGAAAGGGCCCATATCCCATACAATCAAAAGACATAAATAAAACATTTTTGGAAGTAAGAAAATGCAGACATAGTTGCATAGGTTCTATTTCTAAGTTATCAAAGGCTAAAAATAGTTTATTCTTTTGGCTTATCAAGCTACAATTTGCCAATTTGGCAATTAATGCCAAAGTATGGTGCCTGGAAATATTGTTACTTTTAGCAGGAGTTGTTTAAAAATCCTCCATCCAATGAAGTGAAATTAAAATCAGGTTTAGGATTTGGACTGATAGTAAGGAGAAAGAACCCATTCCGTCTGTCAACTGACAGGTGTAAATAAGCCTGGAATCTGCTTGAGACTGTGTATTTAGACTAGAAGGCGATTTTGAGTTGCAGAAGAAGAAATCATGGAGGAAAACGGCATATAGTTCATCGCGAATATTTATGAAGCAGATACTACATAGTCATAGGGTTGGATGTAGATAAAATACAGTTTATCATTTGTTTTCATGTGATCTGTCCTAATCCCCTCCCTCCCAAAAAATAAATATAAACCCTTCCAAACATTACTTTTCAAAAATATCTAAAATAGCTTCTCAAATCAAATTTTTCAAGCAGCAGAATAAACAAAATCTCAGGGAAAGATATTTTTCTGGCCTAAGAAAATTTAGTAAGTTGGCAGATGTCCGTGTCATGGGGACCAAATTGGACATGGTACCAGCACCAGATTTGGGTCTTGGAAGCTGTAACCACAGTGGCAAAAGAAGTATCACTGGGAGCTCTCAACCCAAAGAGGGCAAATATGTAAGACAAGTAGTCAGAAAGAGATGACAAGGAACCATTTTCTGGCACTGAGTTTAGATCTGCTGATTGGCAATAACCATTGTCCATTCATAGTTCTAGATTCCAATTCCAAGGAAGAAAGGAGCCCTACCTCTTCTGGCAGCAGGAAGGTCAGGGACTTGGTCATAGTTGCAGGGCCACAGGAAGTGCTAATGCTTATGGCTACAGAAGAACAAGGATTCTTACGAGGTAGAGACTAGAGCTCAGACAGGAAAGTAGTGCCCACTCTTTGGTCCAAAGCACACCACCTTGGAACACCAAAAACTTATAGACCCCCTAGAACTAGCCCTGAAAACAGGAAGCTTGGTATAATACCTTCCAACCTCAAGGTGCAGACCCCAACTTTAACATAAAATACAAAGTCAAAAATAGAAAAATGTGTAAAAATTGAGGGGGAAGAGGAAGGGCAAGGGCAAGGGCAAGAGGGAAGGAGGGAGAGGGAGAGACTTTTTTTTTTAATAAAGTTTTTTATTTACAAAACATATGAGTGACCTTTCAACATTGACCTTTGCAAAAAAACTTTTTTTTCCCAAGCTTTTCCTTTCCTTCCCCCCACCCCCCACCCCTAGATGACAGGTAATCTAATACATGCTAGATAGGATAAATTATATGACAAATACAATACATGTATACATATCTATACAGTTATCTTACTGCACAAGAAACATCAGATCTAGAAAGAGAAGAAGAAAAAAACAACCTAAGAAGGAAAACAAAATGCATGGAAATATTCACAGAAAGCGTTAAAATGCTGTGTTGTGGTTCACTCTCAGTTCCCCCAGGCCTCTCTCTGGATGTATATGACTATCTTCATCGCAGCACAACTGGTTTGAATCACATCATTGTTGAAGAGAACCATGTCCATCAAAATTGATCATCGTATAGTCTTGTTGCTGTGTATAATGTTCTCCTGGTTCTGCTGATTTCACTCAGCATCAGTTCATGCAAGTCTCTCCAATCCTCTCTGAAATCCTCCTGTTGGTCATTTCTTACAGAACAATAATATTCCATAACATTCATATACCATAATTTATTCAGCCATTCTCCAATTGATGGGCATCTTTTCAATTTCCAGTTTCTTGCCACTACAAAAAGGGCTGCCACAAACATTTTTGCACATGTGGGTCCCTTTCCCTCCTTTAAAATCTCTTTGGGGAGAGGGAGAGACTTTGACAATAAAAACCTACCATAGTGGTAGAGAAGACCAAGACATAAACTTGGAAGAAGAAAATAATATGAAAATAGCTACAATAAAAAGCAAAAATAAGTTAATGAACTTAAGCCCAACAACAATTTCTGGAAGAATTGGAGAAAGAAATCAGAGTGGTAGAGGAAAAATAGGGAAAAGAAATGAGAGGTATATAAGAAAATTATGAAGAGAATTAGCAATTTGGTTAAACAGGCACGAAAATTCACAGAAGACAAAAAACTTAAAAAGCATATTTGGTCAGATTGAAAAGGAGGCAAAAAAAATTTACTGAAGAAAATATTTTCTTAAAAATTAGAATTGGGCAAGAGGAAGCTAATGATTCCATGAGACTTCAACAGCTTCCTTTAATTTTCAGATGGAAGCAAAATTTTTATCCTATTAAACACATATAACATGTTTAATACCTGAATGTGACTCTGGTGGAGAGAGGACTAGGAAGGATATATATTGGCTGTCCTCCTCTTCTCCCTCATCATCTTTACCTCTTCTTTTTTATGACTTCCTTCAAGTCTCAGTTAAGATCCAACCTATAAAGCAGATGCTTTCCCTCTGTTGATAACTTCCAATTTATTCTTATCTATCCTGTTTCTACAAAGGTGTACATAGGCAGTTTCTTAATCTGTAAAATGAGCTGGAGAAGGAAATGACAAGTCACTCCATTATTTCACTCCATTATTTTTCCCAAGAAAATCCCAAATAAGATCACAGTCAGAATAAAAAGGATACAATACCTTTCATTGTATTCCCTCTGCTTAGTACAGTAGCTGACACATGGTAGATGGTTGACTACTAATCTAGGCATTTGATAAGTGATAATTGTATTGGATATGATAGAAGTTTGATGGAACAGCTCCATTAGGAAATAAATTAAACAGATTAAATTTTGCATTGAAATAAAAGGGACTTACTGGTTTCCACCAGATTTCAAAGATTTGTTTTATGAACCTCTCAAAAACTTACAATTTGACCCTGAGTCTTCTACTTCCAGATTACTTTCATCAGCCATACTTTGGAATGTTTGAGCCTTTGCAAAGAGTGTAGCTTGGGCTCTCCACTGGATTATATCTTTATATATACTCAGTTCTACTTCAACCTTAGCCTCTGGACCTGGCCCTACCATAGTACCCAAGTTAGAACAATTTGTACCCAGAAACAATGTTTCCTTTTACTACTCCATTCCCTTACCCTTAGAATCCATAAACTTCCACTACAGATATTTATTGGCAATGCCATATTCTATTTCTCATAGCTTGGTGACACAGTGGATGGAGCACCAAGTCTTGTGTCAAGAAAATCTGAGTTCAGATTTTGCTCCAAACTGTGTGACTCTGGAAAATGACAGCCTTTTTTCCATCTCAGTTTCTTCAATTTTAAAATAAGGATGATGATGATAATAATAATAATAATAATATTAACTTCACTGCGTTGTCATGAGATTTGAATGAGATAATATTTTAAGGTACTTAGAATAATGCCTGGCACATACTAGGTGCCTAATAAATTCTTGTCCCCCTTACCTTTATCTCCCCTGCTCTGTTTTGGATCCAGGATATGTTTTTCTTGTGTCCCAACCCAAAAGTCAGGTGGCATTGTCTCATAAAATCATGACAAATGAAAATGAAATATCATTGAAATAGTACAAATCATTTTCTGCTAAAGGTACATTGTTGGGTCAAAAGGTTTTTATGAGATGTCCTGGAGAATTTCACCATTCACAACACATTAATATGGATCCTAAGTAACAGGCTTATAATTGGATTTTTGGAATATATCCCATTCCTGTTAGGACTTATTTATTTATTTATTTTTAATTTATGGTGCTTAGTTATTTTCTAAGTAGGATATTACTTTCATTATTTCCCACTTTGGCTTCTTACAATATGTACTGGCTATTCATCTGTCATTTGTAAATGAGACAAGGAGTTTTAGAAACTTAAAGTTTAATAGATTTAACCTTTAACCACAACTGGGGTATTCAATTAAGTATGAAACATTCTCATTTTCCCAAAATACAAACTATTGCCTTTTTAATGAAGTATATGCTCAGTGTTGAACTTTCATTTATTACTTATAGAAGTAAAACAATAAATTTTATTTGTATAAATGATCTGATTATAGCTTACTCCATACCAGCTTGCACCAGGTGGAAGGGAGTATGTTATTAGACTTAAATGATTCCATACATGGAAGGGCAGAAACATGGTAGGGGCTCTCTTTATCAATTGCATTTTAGATTAAGAGGCTTGCAGCTGTTCAGTACAAGTAAAAGCTGTGATTGGAACAGTTTTATAATGATTCTTCCATGGTGGATATAGCCACAGTCTTAACTGCAGAGAAGCAGCCTTAATTAAGGAAAAAACAAACATTAGCATGCTTCTCCAGATTTTCATTAGACACATAAAATCTCTCAGAAATGTCTTTAAATAGTCTAGGCTTAGAACATGGACATTACTAATGATATAGACTTATTTTTTAGTGCCTTTCATAAGAGATCCACTTGTTTATCCTATATTTATAAGTTATTTGTAGTCTTAAAGGTTACCCATACCTCAAAAAAATACATCTAAATATATTAGACTTGTATTCAAGAGATCTCCATAAATTTTGTACCTTCTCATTATTATTTACCTATACTCTCATGTCATGTGATTCTAAGTTTCATTTAAACTGAACTAACATGCTGATCCCTGATTTTTCCTATACCTTTCTGCCTCCATTTACTCTTGTATTGACACTACTATCACTACTCATGCACACTACCACCTATTACCGTTCTTGTCTTTTTTTCTTTTTTCGTTTTTTTTGCTGAGGCAAATTGTGGTTAAGTGACTTGCCCAGGGTCACACAGCCAGGAAGTGTTAAGTGTCTGAGACTGGATTTGAACTCAGGTCCTCCTGATTTCAGGGCCAGTGCTCTATCTACTATGCCTTCTAGCTGCCCCAGTTCTTGAAGGGGATCTTAAAGATCCTGCTCAACCCATGAAATTATCCATTATCCTGCTAACAGAACTATTTTCCATTTCATGCCCTCATATCTGCCATACTTTTTTTTTTCAGCTTTCCTATGTGTCAACCACCATCATTTGATAGATGATGTTTATTATTGCAATTTGAAGGTTTGCAAAGCACTAATCACATGATTTGTATTTGATGCTCACAACCACTTTGTAACACAGATATTATTATCATCCCCATTTTATGTGGGAAAATTGAGTTTCTGAAAGGTTAAGTGACTTATTTGATTTCATACAGCGATTTTACCTCAGAATTTCCTCACTCCAAGACTAATAAAGTACTCTAGCCACTAGGATAAGTTGCCTGACTATAACATAATTTCTATTTTATGGATTTAAGGGAGAAAATAGATATGAAAATAATAATGTAAAAAAAAAAGTTCAGTAAAATTCTGGCCTAGGTTAGGAAATGGATCATTTCTGAATACTTTTGAAAAGAAAGCAAGTACTTGGAGCTAGAATCAATTCACAAGAACTAGTAAAACCAAACTAAACTAATTTCTATCTTTGATCAGATTATTAAACAGACAGGGTATTGCTGTAGACATAATTTAGCTTGAATGTAGCTAAGCATTAATCAGGGCTTATCATGATGTTGGACTGTATACCATGATGGAATACACTTAGATGAATTCATTGCTATTTAAACTTTAGTCTCCTTTGGTTGATAGATCAATGCTAACTTGTAGACAGGTTTCTTTCTAGACACAGAACTCTACCCCTGTGCCTGTCCTATTCAATATGTTTATCAACTTGAATGATAACAGAATACATGCTTAATCAAATTTCCTGGATGACCTGAAGCTAGAATTAGGTAACTAATAATGGATGACATAATAATGAATAACATAATTAAGATTTGGAATTACCATTATGAGCAACAATGAATAGAAACTAAACAAACCTGAGGAAGATGCAAAATACAAAATACTGCATATAAATTCAAAAATGAAATGAATAAACAAAAACAGGGAAAGAAATCTAGCTTTAGTTAGAAATTAAGAAAATAATAAAATACACATATGTATCTAGTTTGTAGAATCATTAACTTTTTTTAGGACTGAAATCACCTGATACTTCTTCTGAGAGACCTTTCATCATCTGCACACCTGTTCATGCTAGCTCCTCTAAAGTTGTCCTCCATTTCCTCTGTAACTTATAAATTCTGACTCAAAAATGTGGTATCTATCATTTGAAAATAGTTGAGGGTAGGACCTAGTTTTGCCTTTCATTTATGTCCAGAGTGTTTAGCATAGTCCATGACAAATAGGAAATGCTTTAAAAAAGTTATTGATTTATTGAAATGAAGTCTTCTTCAAGGCTAACTTTATCCACTGTATCATATTGCTTTTTATTCAAGTTAAGCACAAGAGACAGTCTGATCAGACAAGTATATTTGGATTATAGCAAGTTATGGGAGACACATCACATAATAGTTATTTTAAAATAAAGATTCTTCAAAAGATAATGACTGGGAAGACAATAAACCTGGAAATCCTTGTATGTGGAATATGTAAAAAAAAACTAAAGGTATTCATCCTGGAGGAGACTTCACCCTAGGGAGAGAAGGAATGAGAATGATAATTGCATTTACGTACTTTGAGAGTTGTCCTGTGGAAGAGAGAATAGACTAATTTCATTTTACTCTAGAGGACAAAGATAAAGGAACAGAAGTTACACAGAGATCAATGTTGACTCTAAATTGTAGTCTTATGAGCGATGAATATGCAGTAATCCCTCATCTTGTGCATGCATTCCCACTGTATTGTAGTTTACAAGTTTACAAGTATTAGTATGATTGTAAGATATAGATAATATTCTATAGTATTTAGTATATATATAGTGTATGGCAGTATATGACTGTGCTGTATGGATAACTAATTTTATTTTCTAATGCTAAGGTTCTATTTTGTAAATCAGGGGCATTGGAAGCTTAGAAATTTTTTATAAGAAAGTCGTTATTTTTTTTTTTTTAACTGAGGTAACTGGGGTTAAGTGACTTGCCCAGGGTCACACAGCTAGGAAGTGTTAAGTGTCTGAGACCAAATTTGAATTTAGGTCCTCCTGATTTCAGGGCTGGTGCTCTATCCACTAATCTGCTGCCCCACCTAGCTGCAGCTAGGATTATTTAATTCTAAACTAAGTCTAAAATCAGTCTCCTAAACAAACTTCTAAAAAAAAAAAACTTACAAAGGGCATAATAAAATTGAACATCTTCTAATCGTTTTTAATTTTTCTCAGATTCTGCACGAAAATAGAAATTTTGTGAGACAGGTAATCTAATGTTTTCTATTTGGCTTGATTTTTTTCTCTCTAGCCTTTTCAGAGAAAGAAATGTAGAATATTTATTTTGTTGCCTAATTGACGTGGAAACCAACAGTGCCCTCTGAATCAAGTATTATACCTAGTCTTTAAGACCAAATACTTATTAAAAATACTGACAGTATTTGGGAATCATAAATTCAAATTAGCCATCAGTTCTAGAAAAAACAACTAAAAGAATATTTATTTTTTCCACTAAATCCCCCATTTTTGGTTCTTGGTCATGTTTTTCTGAAAGATTAAAAAAAAAACTAGTTGACACACAAAGGGGAAAGATGTGTGTGTATGTATAAAACATAGATATGGATATGTATTAAAAAGAAAAAATAAAGTACATGCTTTATATTTAGCAAACCATGAAATTTAAAAGTCTGGAAGATATGATAGTAAGGATATCAAGTTGCCTTAAATCATAATAATTGAAATGTAGGGCTTTTGAAACATTATCAGGTACTTAGAAAGACAAAATCCACCTTGCATGGATTTACCCTCATCTTGGCTGATTTCATTAATTCTTGAAGTCAAAGGTAGTAATGATTATAGATATAGAAAGTGACTTAAATTACGAAAAAAAATCTATTCGCCATTGATATTGCATCTGTTATAATAAAATAAAATATTTGGAAGTTCCAAAAATTAATGTATCAATTTAGTTCTGTACTAATAGTATTACCAAAGAGAACAACATTTATAGATCTCTAAAGGCATGCTAACTTTTCTTTCTAAGGTACTTAAGTCATTTGTGGTCATGTGCATATTTGTTTTTTTTTTTTTATTTTCTGACAATTCTTGTGAACATTTTAAGAAATGAAGTTGATAAATTCATAATTTAAAAGTTGAAAAAGAGGAAGCAGTAAAACTTAGCATTTTTTCCATCATAAAATTTCCTTAAGTTTCTAATTGGAAAGTATTATAATGATGAGCCCAAACAGATAATAACTATCAGCAAAAATGATCAACTTCCATAGGGAATTAATACTATAAATATAATTAACATTGCCAAAGCAATCTGTAACTACCTAATAAGCAGGACTCTTTCTATATTCTCTAATGAGAGAATTGTGTCCCATCATAATCTTACCCTAAAATCAACTGATGAATTGCAGCTGATATTTACCCTATGAAATCCAAAAGTTACTTCCCAAAGGCTAGAATTCACAGCATAGCAATTAATTAGATAATTGTTCTAATGAAAATTATATTCAATTTGCATAAGGTGAGAATCTAGATTCTTAAAAGACACCTTTGGAGAAAAAGACATGGTAAAAGTTTCTAGATATTATGTTTTTGTAATAAAATTAAATGTCTTTTAAAAATAGATTTATAGTTGTATATTTGTATATATGTATATATCTATCAATATATATAGTACATGCAATGCAATATATTGATAGGTATATACATATGTATGTATGTACAAGTCTACATTTTATGTTACCTCTCTCAGATATTTATAATGTAATACATTTGAGTGTGTTTTGGATTAATGGCCACTGAGGTCCTTTCTAATTATTAAATTCTATGATTCTATATATGACTACTCTTTTTTCAACAAAAATCTACAAACTTGGGCAATGAATTTGATCATCAGTTATTTAGAATTTTACTTTGAGTTTTAACACTTATTCTATGTTAATCTCATGTCAGAACAGTTATATATCAGTTATCAAAAAATCCCAAAGATGTAGACTTTGTACACACACATTAAAAGTTGGTAAATTATTCTCCATATGCATACATTTATAAAGAAATTTTTTGACTGTGTGACAAAATATAATAAAATTATTTAAAGATAATTGGATGACAATATATTTCTAATGGGGAGAATTCGACTCATCCCTTTGTGCCTTTCTAAAGAGCAAATCCAATAATTAAAGCCCAATTATCTTTTTAAAAATTGCATGCAGAATCTTAATGTTTCCACTTGATACTTAATTGGCAAGAATAATAAAAAAAAATCATCACTATTAAACAATTTAGGTTTTTAGGAGTATCTGTAGATAGATTTAAGTACTAATTTATTCTATAAGAATTCTCAATTTGAATTTTAAACAGTTCAAATAATCATTTATTCCAAAATTTTATATTTGTGATGTCCCAAAAGAATTCAGTTACACAAGATCATACTATGTGCAAGTCATTGAACTAAGTAATGAATATACATAGAAAAGAAAAAAAGTCTTTCATCTAGGAACTTACCTTTTCAAGAGGAGGGCATAAACATGAAACATAGTTAATATAAACGAGAAGGAATATAAAAGTGTTTTCTTCTATAGGAAGAATACTAACAACTAGGGAGATGGAGATGAGGAAAGGCTTTATATAGTAGGTACACTTTGGACTAAGCCTTAAAATGAATTATAGATTGGAAGAGGCAACAATGAAATAAGATTGCATTTCAGGCATGGTGGAAAAACCTTCACAAAGATTCAGAGATAAAAAAATGGAATGTTGCATACAGAGAACACCTAGAAGTCCTGTTTAGAGTATGTGAGAGAATAGAAATTTGAAATCCATTGATACAGAGGTATTGTAAATGAATATAAATGCCAAATAAAGAATTATTTTTATATCTTAGAAGTAATGGGGAGCCATTGTAGCTTCTAGAGTGGTACAAAGCATTTGAGTGAGTCTCTTCTGTGCATTAAAAATAACAATCTGAGTTAAGACAGAAGGATAAATAGGAAATATGAAGGAAGGGTCTTCTTAACTTATATCAAAAGATAAAACACATACCCAGATCTCTATAAATATAATTTATTGCCTATAATGGCATTTTGGAAATAAGTTAAACAACATCACACATTATATATTAAATTTAGTTTTAAGAAAATTCATGATTCAACATCAGAAATAGACACCATTTTATCAGTGGAAATAACATTAAAGATGATTCCTTGCCATCTGCTTTTCTGTTGTTACCCAGGGACTTGTGATCTGACTTGCAGCTGAAACTTACTATGTGTGTTGTCTTTTTTGATTAGTATGTGATCTCTTTGAGACAAACAACTGCCCTGCTTTTCTGTCTGTATTCTCACTTTGTAGAACCGACATTATTCCCACACAGTCCTAAGCACATGCTCATTCATGTTGTTTTTTGCATAAGCTATATCTCATACCTAGAATGTACTTCTTCCTAACCTCCACATCTGATCTCTTTCAAAATACAGCAAAAATGTTTCTTCCTGTAAGCCATTTTCTGATTCCTCCAGTTTATTAATCTCTTGCTCCCTGAAATCATCTTTTATTAACTTTCTACATAATTTACATATATGAATATTTATATAAATGAATGTATATATGTGTACATATGCACATAAACATATACACCATATTATACATGTAATGATAGGCTTTTCATTATTTAAGATAGTGTCAAATTTTGTTTCCCTTGTCTTAGTTGAAAGTAAACTGTTTGAATTCAGAGATTGTTATGTTTTTAAATTTTTACCCTTAGTATCTAATAGAATTGGTACTTAATAAATTTTTTTTGATTGGCTGTTAGTAATTGAATTTTATACACCTATTTTATTGCTTCTAAATTTGTATTGATAGGCATATGACTGTGTACTACTAGATTCTCAGAGGAGCCAAATGATTCATGTTGTCAAGCATTTGGCATATTCAAAGGGAGAAAAAGTGTGAAAGGAGATTAAGGGCAATGTTGTTTGTTAGCTATGTATGAAAATCCTGTCTAGAGTGGCTAGGCTTTGTAATCAAAGGACTGATTTGATCAGAGAATCTCCAATAAGTTCAAATCTTGTTTTTTATATTATTTTGAGTATATCATGTTTTAAGTATCATGGTATAAGACATTAGCCTAAATTCAATGTCTACCTGATTGTGATGCATTTCCTCTAGAACTTTTTGTAAAAATGTTTTCTTCATCCAAATAATTTATGGTATTAACCTTTGGAACGATCTAATTCATTCTAATCCTTCATTTTATTGATGAGGAAACTGAGGTGTGCAGGTCACAAAGGCATCTATGTCCAAAACTAGTGTTGTTCTTTCCATCAAACATCACTGCTCTACTTCCTACAGATGAGGAACATGAGAACATGAGGAACAGGATTCCATTGAGGTCAACTGACTTGGTCAAGAGAGTAGAAATAGATTTGAACCCAGGTCTTCTATTTGCAAATGCACTGTTCCTTCTACTACATCCCATTGAGTTTCCAATCCCTCTACAAGATACAAGTAGAGCATAAGCATTGGATAAAACTGAGAAAGAAACTAGGGAACATCCATTCTGATGTAAGCAGTGAATTAGCAACTGAAAACTGTGTACCAAAAATGAACATAGGTAACAGCACTTTTATCTAAAAAAGAAACTTTAACAAAATCTCTATCTGGTAGCAAAGAATGATGATTTTGGTGACATCTTGGTGAGAGGGAAAATGATGCTTTTCTTTTGGTTCTGCTTCCATGACTTAGTTTCTAGAAAATCATTATGATAAAAATAATGTCTGTGAGTACATCAAAAAAGAATTATTGCACGGGCACATTGTTGTTCATTTGTTTTTCATTTGTGTTTGACTCTTCATGAGACCATTTTGAGCTTTCTTGGCAAAGACACTAATATGATTTGCCATTTCCTTCTCTAGCTCATTTTACTAATTTGTAAACTGAGGAAACTGAGGCAGAGTTAAGCGATTTACCCAAAGTCACATGGTTAGTAACTGGGGCTAGATTTAAATTCAGATAAGTTTTCCCAACTCCAGTTCCAGCATGCTATCCATTGGGCTATCTATATGCCCCAATGGTCCTTAAGTCCTGACATATACCTTACGTTTTATGAATTAGAGCATCCTTTTGAAAGGGAGGGATGGTAGTAAAAAATGTTCCTTTTTTTTATTGCTTGCTTCTTGTTGTTTTCCCGGAAAAGGAAAAAAGACCAAAAATCATATGAAATAGCAACTGGTCATATTCAGAGGCCTCCTATATTAGAATCTTATCTTTGGAATTGATGTTGTCTCATGTCATTTCTGTACATAGTATAGAACAAAGCAGACTCTACCTCTTTGAATCTTATTTTATTTCTGTTTTTTTAATATTAAATCTTTTTGTGTTTTGTTATTCCTAATTTGACAAACAGCAACAAAACATTTCCATAATAATGTACTTAGCATTTATGCAACACTTGAAGATTTGCAAAGGTCTCTGTAAATATTATTCCATTTTATCTTTACAACAACCCTCAGATATAAGTACTGATATTACTTCCATTGGGCAGATGAGGAAATTGAGGCAAGCAACACATACAAAGACCAGAAAAAAAGATACTTTCACATGAGTTTCAAAAATTTTGGCCTTATCACACGGACTATATTATTAAGATGCAGAATAGAGTTTTTTCCCCCAAAGGTAGAAACAAAATATGGGATTTCTAGTCTTCTTCTTCCTCCCTATTGTATTACTATTTCAAGAAGCTATTAAATTGCTTTGGGGTTGTTGTTTGGTGTTGTTGTGGTGGTGGTGGTTTTAGATATATTAATTCTCCAGTACTGTTTATACCAAATTCTAGCATTGTCTTAAACCTATTTAAAGGGAGAAAATCAACTTAAAAATTAGGACCTTGCCACCAAAGGGGCAGTGATAGAAAGAATTGCCTAAAATCCTTACCCACATAGGCTAAACTAATTTTTCCTTACAAGGTATTGATGTCATCCTGACATATAGTAGGCCTAGAGGACTAATGTCTGCACTGTCAGTATAACTAAAAGCCTAAATACAGAAGCCAGCTGAAGAGAAGTCAACAATTTCCTCAAGCTACTAGCTGATGGACCAGTTTAACCAGCACATACACAGAAATGCTGCTTCTTTCCAAATAAATGTTATGTTTTTGCCGAATATTACTTTCTGCTATGGCTAAGTGACCCTCTCTTTGTTAATTGTTACATGGCCTAAAAGTATTTCATTTCATTTCCATCCTGAATATATGAAGCACCAGATGGGCTTGAATTAGGTAGGTCTGGTCTAAACAGGTGGTCAGACATTGTTTGGTCCTGACATTGCTTTTCTGGGTTCCTGCTTCAATCTCCCCTTGTGCATCTATGCTCAGAATGCTGGCAAGACAGGTTTCAGGTCTCATGGAGCACCTGGGGTTATGTACTTCCCCATGCCTTTGGGACATCTAGTCAGAAAGCTAGTTGTTATTAGCCACATCTGGTTGCCTACTGGTCAGAGCAGATAGAGCACTATGGACTGTCAGCCATATTGCTATTGCCCCAAGAGCTTTCTTGGCTTCCTGTCTTACTCTGGCCCTGTGCCTACTATTGATGGCAGAACTGCAGGTTTCAGGTGCCACTGGAGTCTCTGTGGTCAGAGTGCTAACAAGCTTTATATTGTTTACCCATACTTGTTCTGACTTCCTAGGTAAAGGAGTCTCTCAGGCTTCTGACTTTTTTCCCAGTCCTGCACTACATAAAAGTTTACTCATAATTTTCTTAGTATTTCTTAATCATAATTCACATTGGTATCATTTTTAGATCTTTTCTGAAATAAATGTGGGAGAGCCAGATTCTTTTATGACTTTTTTTTGCAATCATCTCGAACAGAAGCCTTCACATGTTTATTGATGACAGTTGTACCAATAATTAACTTTTGTATAATTCAAAATGTCATATGTTCACAACAACCTTGTGAGATAATTAATGAAGATATTAACTTCTCTATTTTCTAGAAGAAGAAAACAAGGTTTTGAAGTTAGTCCCTAATGCACAGATATATTAATAATGTGTATCAGAAGTGGAACTAGAACCCAGATTACAATAACAAAAAATCCCCTACACTTCCCATATACTAGGAAAGTTCTTCAGGGATGTCTTTGTCTTTCTTATTCAGAGTTCCCCTGAAGAAAATCTTCTAAGGCCTTCAGAAGTAGTTTTGCCTGAAAAACATTTAGAAGAGGCTTATTGTTACCATACCTATTCTAAAGTTTTGCCTCTCAATTACAAAATTCCGTCTCATTTTTTTCAGTTACTTGTAAATGAAATTAACATTCTTTTTTAAAATATTGAGTTCAAAATATCCCTCCCAGACCTCCCCCACCCTTTAAGAAGGCAAGTATTAGCTTATGAATTGTACATGTGAAGTCCTGCAAAACATATTTGCATATTAATTGCAAAAGAAAACAGAAACATGAAGAAAAACAAGAAAAAAATAAAATTAAAAAAGTGTGCTTCCATCTATGCTAAGAATTGATCACTTCTCTTTCTGATAGTGGATGGCATTTTTCATCATGATTTCTTTGAAATTGTCTTGGATTATTATCTAGATTGTCTAGCTAAATCATTCACTGTTGATCTTCACATTGCTATTACTTTGCATGATATTCTTTTGGTTTGGTCCTTTCACTTTGCATGAGTACATGTAAGTCTTCTAAAGTGTTTATGAAAATATTGTGCTCATCATTTCATATAACTCAATAGTATTCTATCCAATCTGTTCAGCCATTCCCCAGTTGAAGGGCATTCCCTTATTTCCTGTTCTTTGCCACCACAAAAAGAGCTGCTAAAAATATTTTGTACACAAATAGATCCTTTCCCATTTTTTAAAAATCTCTTTGGGATAGTGACCCATTGCTATTGCTGGGTCAAAAGGTATGTACAATTCTATAGTCTTCTGGGCATAATTCCACACACTTCTCACTTCTTAACAGTGACCCCTAATTCTGAAACCTGGGCTGAATGCTTCAGCCTAAAACAAATTTCCAAAAATGTCTCTGATTCATATAAGTTCAATGAAAATGGAAATTGTCCTAGTCATTCTGGCCTGATTGTTGAGCAATTGACTTGTGTCATCAAACAAACAATCTGATTTGCTTGTTGTGTCTGAAAACCCTAAAGGACTGTAAAAGGAACTTCTAGGTAGTATAGATGATGACTGTCAAGTGCCAACTCCTATTCTTGGGCAATTCTTACTTCTTTCCTCATGTGGTTTTTGATATTACAAATCTATCAAAATTTAAGAGAAGCTACTTTTTTTCTTTTTTCCCCTTTGTCTCCACAAATATGAAAAAAACCCTGTTTATTTTCAACCAACATTTCAGAACTAAGCAATGATCCCTGATCCAAGTGAATCCCATAAGAAATCTTTAAATCAAGGCTTCTTAAACTTTTTCCACATGTGACTCCTTGTTTATCTGAAAATGTTTATGTAACACCAGGTATATAGGCATATTAGATAGACATAGAAATCAAAAATTTACTGATAATAAACCATAATTTCAAAGCCCCCACATTCAGTTACATGACCATATGGGGGGTCATAATCTGCAATTTAAGAAACTTTGCTATAAAAGACTACATGTGAAAGATACTTAGCAAGTCCCAGGGTTACAAAATCAAAGAACACCTGCCCTCAAGGAACATTTTACTGAAGGAAGGGATAGAAGTATGCATAATCAAAGAAGGTTTTCTACTTTGGTCTATAATTTGATTTATGAACCCTAAAGAAATTTTGTTAAAGCTAACATGGAAATTAAGTAGTAACAGTTAAAGAGTCATTTTTGAAGGGGAAACATCAATCTAGTAATGTGTGTACCTCACCACTAAAAAATAAAATGATTCAGTTTAATTTCATTTGTGATTCCTGAGGCTTACTGAAAGTACTGCTATGGGATTTTGCTGAATAAAATACTACACTGATTACCACATATTCAAAAGAGGGGCAAAGGCAGAGGTACCATTTATATGAAAATTCATTTTATTTATAAAATAGTAATAGATGCCAAAGGCAGAGTTATTGCATCCTGTACTGGGTGGCAATATCTGGGAGGAGTGGTTAATCTTTAAAATGGATGCTATCTTTCATTCCTCGTTGGTGTTGCTCCTCATCTTCGTCATTGATTTTTTTCTGTTGAAAAATGTACTTAAATTGGAGTTCTATTTACTTTTGATGCAATTGCTTCATAATTTGCCACCTACTATTTCATAATACATTATCCATCATAATAGCAGCGGTATGAATAAGATCACAAATTATCAGCACATCCCCTTTGCCCACTTCAACTAACAAAAGAACAGAAATTCAGTAGCTTGTTGTAGTGATCATCATCTGAAGGAATTTTAAAACTGGGAAAGATCTAAGCAGCTTTAGCTCCCCATTCTATAGATGTGGAAAACTAAGGCCCAGAGAGAAAACTGGTTTTGTACAGAAGTTGGCATTAGATATGTAAAGTATGTATATCACAAAATCATGAGTATCTTAGCATCCATTTTATCCAGTTTCTACTAGAAATAAATCCCTTTTACAATATATCTGACAATTGATCTCCAAACTGTGCTCAGATATCTCCAAAGGGTAGGAAACTGAGTATCTTCCCAGGCAGCCCATTCTGTTTTTGGTCTTCTCACATTGTTATGAAGTTTTTCCTGAAAAGTAGTCTGAATATTTTTCTTTGCCAGTCTTATCCCATTAATCAATTAAATTCTGGGACCAAGTTGATGCAAATTGTATGTCTAACTTTTATAATATTTACAACATTTTTTTTAGCTAGGAATTAACAAAGGAATTCATAGTGCAACATCTCAGCAGTTCTTTTTGCCTGATGCTTGATCAGGCAAAACCTCCTCCTAACTCATTTGGGAGGAAAATATATCAAATAGCATATATGAGTACTGATGAGTTTATATTTTTAAAGAAACATACTTAAATGTATTGTTATTTAAATGAGTGAAAATAAAAGAAAAAGCACTTAATGATATATACTAACCCATTCTGCTTAGTGAATAGAAATAAAAGTTAAACCAGTCCAAGATTTTGATACACATAGAAGGTTTTTCACCTGCTGAAATGGAAAAGATGTAAAGGCCCTTTAGAATGTAGTAACATAGCAGATGGGTGATGGATCTTTTTTAAGGTTATTTTTCCTGATAAAGTCATACACTAGTGTTTCTGATTTCATGTCTGTTCTTTATACTTTCACAGTATATTTGCCTTTGATCGTAGTTATTCTTTCTGCTCTTAATGTTATCATCATAGTGTATATTGTTTTTGTGGCTCTACTTAATTCAGGCTACATGAATTCATGCAAATATTTTCGTGCTTCTTTATATTCATCATCTTCTGCATTTCTTAGAATACTATGATAGTCCTTTTTTTTCTCATGTACCACAATTTGTTACCCATTCCCACTTCTGTGGGCATTCATTTTATTTCCAATTGTTTTTCTTGTTATGGAAACTACAACTGTGAATGGTTTTGATTTATACTTAGGATTCTGTTTTTATGAATGGCTTCCTAGTGGTATGAGTTTAGTAGTCGCAAGACTTAGTTAAAGGATATGGATATTTTAGTGATTTTATTGGCATATGTCCAAATTATTTTATATATATTACATACATTGTTGCACTTATTTAAAATTCTAACAACAATACAAAGTTGTGCTTATTTTCTTACAAAGTCTCCATATTAGCTATTTCCATATTTTCCCCTCTTTATCAGTTTACAGGGGATAAATTAAAACCTCAGAATTTGCTTTGTCTGTGTGTGTGTCAGATATAAGATATATCTTTTACCAATTCAGTGTGAGTTAAAGAGTAAGCAAAAATTACAGAGAAATGCTGCATTTAGCTCCTTATTTATAATTTGCAACATCTTTTCCAATAGTTTCTAATACTTTGTGATTCTTTTGCATTCAAACTCACAAGTTTCACATTTTCTGAAACTGTCATGAACATTTACTAAAATGATTACATGAAAATATTGCACTTTTCTTCTTGCTTTTCTAATTCATGCATTAGGCATAATTTGTATATCCATGAAATTCTTAATTTAATTTTTTCTTGTGCATTTCAATGTCTCATTAATCTATTAGCATTAAATGAACTCCTTTCCTGGGGGAGATAATCTTGTGGTAAATGGTCACCACCCTCCCAGGGAAAAGTGTAGTAATTAGACCGGATGAGGCATTAAGTACTCATTGTAATTTTTTGCATTTTAAAGAGAAATTTTCTGTTACAGCAGGAATTTCCAGTAAAACTACCAAAATATGATTAAACATCTATCCATAAATACATTTTTGATGGAATAATTAGCATTTTGTCATTTTTGTCCCATGACTATAGAAGAAAATGGGATCTTGTTGTTTGTTTTATTTTATGGCTGCACTATAATTTCATTAATTGGCAAATTTCTCCTGCATAAATATAAATGAGCATCAACTTGTCTAGAACTTATAGTCTTAGATTCTTGAACACTTACATTTTTAATGACTTACTCATGGTCACAATTCCAGTCTTTATCACACTTAGGGCTTATATCCAGATCTGTCTGATGTCCTATCCACTCCAATGCTCACCTTATCCAATGCTCATCTATCCCGCCTTATTTGTTAATAAATTGGAATCTGAAATAGGTACTTCAAATAAAAGGTATCCCCCAAATTGTAAGGTTACAATGACTCTGGGAACAACCTATATGTATATAACTCAGAAAAGTATGAGGGAATGATAGGGGTGGTCTGGAGTGAGCAGAACTGTATTAAGTAATTTATCAGTGGCTTTTGAAATAGCAAGAGTTCCATTAAAAGAAATTTTTAGCAATTACCAGAGAAGAAAAGAAACACAAACCACAATTCTCATAGGGAGCTTGGGAACAAGTTTATGAGGTGATACAGGAATTGAAATAGATTTTCAATGACATTGATTTTGTTTCCAACTTTTAGTATGAATAATTGTTAGTTTAACTAAAAGACCAGGATTATTTTTAGGTACATCACTTAGTCAAAAGGGAATAATATATTGCTTTTGGCTTTATACAGACATACATTCTTTTCTTTTTGAAAGCATCCTAATGCTTAAAATTTTTTTTCAATATAACTCAACATTTATGAAATATCACCTAAAATAAGATACTTTTACATTAAGCATAATATAACATTGTAAAACATTAAATCACCCTATGATAAATAAAATTTAGATTTAGCAATTACCAGGTTATTTTAATCAATTTATACAATCAAATGTAAATGGGCCAAAAAAATCCTTTGGGGGATCTTGGTCATTTAGTTTGGCTCTCTTGATTAACCAGTAAAGTGATTTTCTGCCAAATTTATCTTTAATTTCTGTTATGTTGGAAAAGTGCATGAAACTTTAATATGAGTCAGAAGAAAGATTCAATAAAGCTCATTTTAGTCCCATTGGTTATAAATTGATTAACATTTTGTAGAGTAATCATCTATCATTTAGATCTATCCTTTAGAAATAAAGATCTTATTCTGATTTTTTTAAACTATAAGTCTGAGTTGTTGATAATAATAATATATAATATCAACATTTGAAAATTGTCTTTTTGCAACAATGCCAAGATTTATATAATATATATATTATTATTATTATTATCCACTGCATAGATAAGAAACTGAGTGTCAGATATATTATGTTTTGGGTAAAGTCACTCAGATATGGTGACATTACCAGGATTCAGGATTCAAATCCAGGTTCTCATATTCCAAAATCTGTCAACCTTTAAAACTGATATCACTTTTTCTTGAATATTATCAATCAGCCAAACTATTTTATAAATAATTTATGATTTATCCCTTGCCTATTGCAATATTTCTCTTTTTATTTAATGGTATTTTAAAATTACATATAAAATTGTTTTCAACATTTTTTTTGTAATTTTTGTGCTTAATTTTTCCCTTCTGTCCTCCCCAAGACAATAAGCAATGTGATATACACATATATAATTATGATAAACATATTGCCACATTAGTCACATTACAAATGAAGAGTCAGAACAAAAAAGAAAAAGCACAAGCAAGGAAAGAAATATAAAAATGGACAATAGTATGTGCATGTGCATTCAGATTCTATTCATACTCCATATTTCTCTCTCTAAATAGTATTTTTCATCATGACTCTTTTGGCATTGATTTGGATCATTGCATTGCATTGTTGAGGGCAACTAAGTCTATCATAGTTGATCATCACACAATTTATTGTTACTGTGTACAATGTTCTTATGGTTCTATCCCTTCACTCAGCATCAGTTCATGGAAGTCTTTCCAGGTTTTTCTGAAATCTGTCTGCTCATCAGTTTTTATACCAAAATAGTATTTCATTTTATTTATATACCACTACTTATTTAGTCATTTCTTCAATTGATGAGCATCTCTTCAGTTTCCAGTTCTTTGTCATTACACACCCACACCCACACACACACCCACACACACACACACACAGATTTTTGCGCATGTGGTTTTTTTTTTCCTTTTTTATGATTTCCTTGGGATATAGACCATTATAATATTTCTAAGCTAACTGCTTTGGCAAGTTCTGCTAGCCATTAATCAAATGATGAATCACCTGATAGAGTGGAAAGACGATGTGATTCTGGAATCTGAGGATCGCAGTTTAAATTCCCCAACACCCCCTTACTCCTGTTCCCATGCTTAGACTACCTGCCTGACATTAGGCAAGTTACTGAACTTCCCTAGGGGTTTCATTCTCTTTTTCTTTGAAATGGGCAATTAGGTCAATTCCTACCTCCCCTTCAATCTATGATTCTAAGATTTCACTTTAGGCTGAGCACACCAAATATTACCAGTTACCTTTATGAAATTAATTCTAAAAGATAAATTCATAATCTTTAGGCTGGTGTACTACAAAAATATTTCCCTTTTTCTTTCTTCCCTCTTTCTCTTCCCCAGAGAGATCTACTATTGGAGAGGGAAAGAAAATTTCATAACTTTATTATATGTTCAAAAAGAATGACCAACTATATAATAAACTTGAAGTTTCACTTGCAATCATCCTTTTTTATTCTATATGGTAGAAATATTTGTTTTATTTCTTAAGTTCAAAATAAGTTAAATTAGAAAAAAAATAGAATATTTTTAGTAAAAAGAACAGAGGAATGAATAGAAAAGTCAGGCAATAATAAATAAATTTTAAATTTTGGTAGCAGTTTCTTTCTTATGCTGATTTCTTAAGGCAGCCAGTAAGACATGAGTACACACATGAAAGGTAAGGATTAAGCTTCTTGTGCAGGATTTAGGAAAAAGTTGAGTGAGCTTAACAAGCAAATGTTGAAACATCTGCAATTACACTTTGTCTAGGAAAATGTTTGAAATAGATATCTGGTACTGCTTGCAAAGCTGGCATTCGTATTAAAATAATTTGACAAACTTATTACATTATATTTACATATTTAATATCTATATATATGTATATATTTAACTATCCATTCCCAGACATTAATATTGCTTTCAGTGGCAATCTCAGAAACTATAAAGCATTAAGAGAAGTTTATTTTTTTTAATAAAGTAATCAATGAAGGATTTATACATCTGAACTGTAACAAGCTATCAATTATTTATATATTGTTGTTCAAATAGCCTTGGCAATCCTGAGAGGATAGTGTCTATATAGCCTTAGCTCTCCTTTAACTGTGCATTTACTTTCCCTATTTCCTATATCTAAAACATTTTCTTTCTTTCTTATCAGTTATTAAATGTCTTCCAATCTTTTAACATCAACTCAAATACAACTTACTCCTTGAAGACTGCCCTGATACCACTAACAAGATTAAACATTCACTCCTTTAATCTTGCAGAATATTTAGTGTATTTATCATACTCTTTTGTGTATTATTAGAAAGAATAAAAAGCATACATGTGTTTTAGGTCATTCTAGTATTCCCTTTTAGACTATGTGCTTCATAAGGGCAAGATTCACATAACTTACCTAAACTGTCTACAGTAACAACTTAGTATATATTTGTTGAATGAGCATATAAATAAATAGAAGAATAAGTGGATGCATTTTTCATACAACAGCATTCAGATAAGAAATTTTGAGTATATGAAGCAAAATGCCATCCTATTACCTTTTAGTAGATATTCAAAAAGGCCGATCATTGCTCAGTTTTATTCCATTAATAATTATTGAGTCTCATGTGCTATTATTGGTGATACAAAGATTATTAAGATATTAAAGAAATTGTGGTTTAATAAAAGGAAGAAAACTGGTAAATACTTTGAGTACAAAACACAATATGATAACTGCTATAAATCTACAAAGCTTCATTCTTCATTATTATTTACTAATTTTATGACCCCATTTGGGATTTTCTTGGCAATAATACTTGAGTGTTTTACCATTTTCTTCTTCCACTTATTTTCCAGGTGAGGCAACTGAGGCAAACAGGGTGAAGTGACTTGCCCAGGACCACACAGCTAGTAATGTCTTAAATCAGATTTTAACCCAAATCTTCCTTAACTCCGTCCATTACCACTGGGGGTATGGGGCATTATCTAGTGATCCCAAAATACTGTTACACATCTAAAAAAAAGTATACTTCAGCAGTAATCATTGATTCAATGTTTATATAATAAGCATTTATAAAGTAATTTCTCATTGCAATGTATTATGTTTGGGCACTAAGTATCTAAGAATAGCATTAAAACAATCCCATCCCACAAGAAACTTATATTCTCTAGAACAAATGCATATTGCAGTGTTGAATTTTTTTAAATATTAAATATTTGTTGCATATCATTGTTAAATAAGACTAGCTTTACAGTTGAGATTATCCATAGTTGAGAATATTAACATATTAAATACAGTTTTTAAGAGAAAAATTATAGTGTATGAATGTCATGGAATATTATTGTTTTATTAGAAATGATAAGCAGGTTGATTTCAGAGAGACTTGGAGAAACTTACATGAATTGGATCTGAGTGAAGTGAGTAGAACCAAGAGAAAATTTTACACAGCCAATAGCAAGATCACAGGATGTTCAATTCTGATGGACATGGCACTCTGACAATGAGGTGATTCAGGCCAGTTCCAATGGTCTTGTGATGAAGAGAGATTTTTGCACCCAGAAAGAGGACTGTGGGAACTGAGTGTGGATCACAACATAGTATTTTCACTCTTTTTGTTGTTATTTGCTTGCATTTTGTTTTCTTTCTCATTTTTCCTTTTTCTTCTAATTTTTTTCTTGTGCAACATATTTATGGAATTATGTATAGAAGTATTGCACATGTTTAACATATATTGCCTTACTTGCCATCTAGGGAAAGGGATGGAGGGGAGGAAGGGAAAAATTTGGGATACAAGGTTTTGCACAAGTGAATATTGGAAATTATCCATGCATATATTTTGAAAATAAATAAAAACTTTACTTAAAAATACCTTATAGGAATAAAGAATCTAAATGGAGGAAAGGGACAGGAGTTAGAGAAGGAAAGAAACTAATACTTTCACCCATTCTGAGAAAATGAATCTGATTCACATAGTTGTTTAACTTGCATAGCAATAGATAGTTAAGACAAAATGAACACCCAAACTCTCAATAGAAACAAAATAAATAAAAATATGGATAAGGACTTGCTCTGAGATTTTGCCGAAATAAGTAATTAGTGAATGTAATAAGCTTTATTTAATAAAGCTAGTCAGCATCTATTCTTTAAGTTGTACTTTTAGAGGATTGCCTAGAAGGCTGGCAGTTTCTGACTTGCTCACAATCACAAGACCAGGACATGTCAAAAGTGAAATTTGAGTCCAGGTCTTCTTGACTTTGAGATCTGCTCTCTATCCACTACTTTACACTCCCTCAGATAATTACATTATGACTATCCCCATCCTTGTTAATGATAATGATTATGAAGATGATGATAATAAATGATAAATTTTTACCAAAACTCATGATGAAAAATGCTGTCTTCCTCCAGAAAAAGAATCAATAGGGTCTAAATTCAAGTTAAGACATATTATTTTTCATTTTCTTTACTTTTTTCTTGGGTCTTTTTTGGAATGTATTTTCTTTCAAAGCATGACCAATATGGAAATATGTTTTGTATGATTGCATATGTACAACTTATTTACTGTCATAAGGAAAAATAAGAGGAAAAGTATAAGAAATGGAAGGAGGGAGAAAATTTTGAATTCATAAAAAGGAATGTCAACATTATTTTATATGTAATTAAGAAAAAATGAAATATTATTCAAAAATAATTTATCAGAGATCAGTGTGTGATGACAAAAGACAAATACTCAAGGCATTATTATTATAGCAACAAAAGTTTTTAATAATGAAAATAAAACAATAAAAAAGTAATAATAAAGAGTGTAAAATATCAGAAGATGAGGCAAGATAACCACAGAAGTAGCCTTGAACTTGGAATCAGACCCCTTGTATTTGAGAGTAGGTCATTTTACAAACTCTATAACTTTGTACAAATGACTTGATTTATGTTAATTTTAGATATCTCATCTGCAAAATGTGGACAATACAGCTAATACAATCTACTTTTATTATACACTTTGTGAGGAGAGAAGTACATTCTAAACCAGAAAGACCACGTATAGATGTAAGCATGTTTACTATCATAGATCACATTGTATGTACTAGAGCTAAATTATCAATCAATATTTGTTGTCCACTGTGTGCCAATCCCCAGATTAAGGGCAGTAGATACAAAAAGAGGACAAAGATAGTCCCAGCCCATTAAGAACATGGGGAGACAATATGGAAAGAAATATATATGAAACAAGCTATTTACAGAATACATAGGTGATAATGGAGGGAAGTGGAATTAAGTGGAATTAAGAAGGGTTGGAAAGACTTCTTGTAGAAGGTGAGGTTTTAGTTTACAGTTTAAAGATAATGTCATCTTATCTATATAGGCATTTCCACTGCAATATTTCCAGTTCTAGCTGTAAAAAGGTGTGGTCTAGTTATGTCTACATTCCCAGGAAAAGCATTCTTTTGACTCTTAATCTTCTGGGCTTTCTATATGTCTGTATCCCCAATAAGGATTTCTCAAGTCTATGTGTGAGACTTTTTGAGACTATTTGATCAGTTCTGGTCATTTCCTTTTTTCCATACTTGGAACTCATATCTGTCTCTCCATGACTTCCACACATTGAGCTTTCTCTAGTGAAGAACAGCAAATTGATTCGTCTTTCATGTGACAGTATTACAATTCTTCCTGAATCTTCTCTTCATTAGTCTATTTTCTCCTTTGGTTTTCATAATGAGTCTCTGAAGTGATTCAGATTTTGATTTTATGAGGAAAATTTAAATAATACCTCCAAAGTCACAAAGCTAATAAGTGACAGACAAAAACTCAGGACTCTCAATTCCTCATCAAATTCTTCCTTGTACAGTTTAGATCTGGGTTTGGTGAAGTGTGTTATCTTAATGTTCTATGCATCTAACATTCAATTCAGTCAATAGTTCATTCAACATCCCATTATTTTGATGTACTAGAAAGATCTTTGGATTTAGAATCAAAAGATTAGATATGCATCTAAAGTCTGAAATTTGCTATCTGGGTAATCTTAGGTAAGACACAACTCCCCTGGGCTGAATTTTTTATTCTTCAAAATGAAAGGATTGGTCTAGATGGCTACTAAGAACTCTTCATCTCTGGCTTCCCAATCTAGTACTAATGTGCTCTGTAGGTTAAGAGAGGAGAGAAGCAATTGATATAGAAAAGAAAGTTAACAGAAAAAATATTTAGGAGGAGATGACATCTAGCACTGGGATGAGGAAGAATGGTTTTCCTCAATATTCTCAACACCAAGATTCTTACCCCAGTTGAATTGGATGTAGGTGACTTATCAAATCACATTTTTTGTGTGTTTCCTGCCATGTTGCCTTATGATGTAAATAAAGGAATTATACCTTCTGTGTTCCCCACAGAGATTCTACTTTGGGGTGCTCAGCAAATATGCATAATGAACTCCATTGACATTCATTTCTCACAACATTTCCAGACTCATTACAGTTCATGCTATCTATTTTTTTCCTTTTTACAACTAGTTCTGCCAATGTCTGTCTGTATTTTATAAGATGATTCATACACAGCCTTAAAATTTGTCTTTAGATTAAATATTCCTATATAGCATTCCAAATATGTCAGCCACGTCCAGGAGATAAAAATGGGTTCTTATCAGAAGATGTTATTCCCACATAAATAGAGGTGACTTCATCATTTACAAATTTTCCAAACTGCTGACTTAAATTAGTGGGCCTTTGTGAAAGACAGGAGAGCTCTTAAAACCAATAATTTTTATACAAGTACTTGCCATTGCCAACCTCTACAACTTATTGAAAATTTTCAAATCAGTTCATAAGATTCCTTCAATTTTAAAAACAAAAAAAATCCTCTACTAAGATGGATCTGATTCATATTCACCTAACTCATAGATAATTTTTTTTTCCTCCTCAGCAGGAGAGAAACTAACCATTTTCATTCTCATCATTGAGCCTATGTTAACTGATTGTTCCCTTTGCAACATATGCCGACTTTACTATTTGCTGAAGAGAATTTAATGGTCTTGTTTGGCATTAATTCAAGTATAGTTCCATATGAAATAGCTATGGTTAACGTAATTCACAGTGATAATAATATCTCTGTTTAAATCATATCAGTTCATTTCCTTTTTGGTATTTTGTTTCCCATTGAGTTCCATTCCCATAGCTAAAAAAAAAATCTCCAAACCCCACTTGTGATATTCCAAGGCATAAGAAGCCTTTTAAGAAAGTGTGTAGACTATGGTTTTATTTATTTCAAAAGATGTTTTCAATTACCATTAAGTCCATTGTTGGTCTAATGTTAGCAGCTCAAATATTTGAAGCTGTACTCTGGAAACCAGACACCAACCCATAGATGAAGAAATTGGCAATGGCTTCAGGATACTGTGGTTTTCCAGAATGATTGTTGATTGCTCAAAGCACTGAAACATTTGCAGAAGTCTGTTTGTTTGATGACTGCAGGTTTGGTTCAAAGTAGAAGAGTGCGTTAGTGTCCATTCTTTGAATTTTTCTACATATCAGACTCCCATTTCTTACCCTTAATTTTTCATCCTCTAGGTTTGGAGGTTTCTAGATATGGAAGTCACCAAAGCATTCCTATCATTAGAACCAGGAGTAGGGGGAAGGAAAGATAGTAAGTTGCAAAGCGCACAATACCATATGAGGATATAATACTTGACACTTTTTATTTTGAATGTTAAAAGGTGCAAAAACCAGAGACTCTCACATTCTCATAGAAAATAGGATTTCTTTTTTGTTAAGTTTGTTGGCATGTATTATAGTGAAGACTAACAATCTCTGATTCATAGGAATAACATAGGGATACAATTTTCAAATGAAAACTAATATAGTGTTTAGAAGTTATCTAGTGTAAACTGATACTTGAACTTCTCCCTGTCTTCCTGGCAATCTTCCCTTCAGACACTTTAATTCCAATAAAGGCAAGAAGTGTTAAACACTAGCCCTAACTCTGGGATAGAACATCTTTGGGGAATTCAAGAGTGAAAACATAATGCTCACTCAAGTAATAGACAATCTTTTGGAAACAATATTTTGCAATTTGGTTTAACATATTTGGAAGAATTGTGGTGTAGGGGACAGAATGCTTGGAGTCAGGAAACTTGAATTTGACTCTTGGACACACCAGTACCTGTTTGAACTTGACCAAATCATTAATTTTGTTTTTCAGTTATCTTATCTGTAAAACAAGGAGATTGAATTAGATCACTTTAAAGACACCTTTTAGGTTGATCTGTTATCTTAAATGCTCAAGTGAAAGGCAAGCTAAAAGCTTTAGAATAGGCATTCTTACTGTTTTCTTTCAACACCTCTAGCATTCTAATGAAGCTTATGGACCAATTTTACAATAATATTTTAAAATCCTTAAATGAATAGAATTATGAAGGAATCAGTTACGTTGAAATTATCAAAACATTTTTCCCATTCCTATTCATGAACCAATTTTATAACTCTTTTGAAGCAATGACATAGCAGAAGGACAAATGCTCATTTGATTTTTGACTTACAGTATGAATGATATGATGAGAGCAGGGCCTTCAGATTTAATTATTTCTCCCCCTATCTGAATCCCCTAAAATAAAGATGTTATCATTACACCATTGACTAGTGTGCGAAGTTCCATAAGGAAATTTCCAACAATATAAAGACATAAGCTAAGTTTTGTACCAGGATTCCCAATTAGCTAGGGCGAAGACACCATTTAAGAGGAAGATGCCATTTAAGAGCAAGATGCCATTTAGGAGGAATATGCCATTATGGCCTTAATGCCATCAAGCAGACTAAGTCTCTAGAGAACTCTAAGATGCCACAAGGCAGGATAAATTCCTTAAGAAAAAAAAAAGTGAAGTGGGAGTTATGGTACAAGTAGGTTCTTTTATAGGGAATTATGATCTCAGGGACTGACACCATAACTTGGCCTTTTGATTAGATAAACTGTAAGGTTTGTCAGTCCAAGAAATTAAATAAGGGATTCAACCAGGGCCAATTGCCCTAAGAGCCTACTTAGGATAACAAAAGGCTTAATATCTAATTCTAAAGAGCAAACTTTAGGTAGCTTTGACAAAGTCAGATGCACTCTGTCATATTTGTGGTATTCACAAGGAATCAAACATTTGGTTATTTTGGATGTGCACATACATTCACACACATACCCATACACATACCCCCATACATATATTCATATATACTGCTTCTTAGTACAGTGCTTCATAAATGAAAAATCTTGAAAACCTCTTTTCAAATGAAAAAAATCTTCTAAATGACTGAAAAAAACAAACAGAAAGATGTAAAATTTAATGCTTCTAAAAATTTCTGACATTGGGATGAGATTGTATTCATTCAGGTTTTTTTTTTTCCAAGTCATAACTAGCACACACAAAGAGAGATTAGCTTTTTAGATTGATTTTTGTAGTTGGTAATGACAGTGGGCCGGTGGTATGGTTGGCCTTGTTGTTTTGCTACATTGCCTAATGTCTTTGAGTGTGTGTATGTGTGTACATGCATGTGCATATGCATTTACACACATATGTTTTAATAAAAAATGAAAACATTCAAATATTTAAATATTCTAAATGGAATTTGTGTCCAAATGTCTTGACCTTTAACATTTATATTTTTCCCTCTTGTGACTCAAAACATTTGAATATCTCCCCAAAGGAAAGAAAGACGTTTCCAATATAGTGAATTTTCTTCTTCATGTTTAGTGATGATCTAACAGCTACCAGTGAACAAACTAATGGGAAATCCAGTAACTTGCAAGATAGCAAGTATGAAAAGGTCTCTTAAAATAATGCATTTCACAGAAAGAGATGGATTGCTTCATTTTTAAAGTACATCTGAAACAAGACAGGTTTGAGAACTATATAATGTTATTGAAAAATATTTTCATTCAGAAAAAGAATTTTTTTTGTTGAATTTCAATCCAAATTGCCTTGAATCTAAAGCATGCTCAAAAGGACCTTCAAAAATATATTATTATGAAAGGAAATATAAGATTAAAAATACAAATTTAAAATATGTTGCTTTGATTTTTTCCCACTTGAAAAAAAGATACCTTTTGAAAAAATTGAACATAAATCAGATGCACCACACTTAAAGAAAAATTGTATGTGGTAAGGCACATTTGCATAAGTAATAAATTTTAGTAATTATCTTTTGAATAGCCCCTGATATCCAGATGTGTGGAAAAATAAACCAGAACTCACTTTACAAAAGATGCGTAATCAAAATATCATCAGCCACCTTCAAACCTTAACTGTGGCTTTTAAAAACAATTAAGGAAGGTGACATAAGATAAACACCTTTAGCAGAAATATTTAAGAGCATATAAAAGGGAAATATTAGGACAAACTTAAATTCATAGTCTAAAATTAAGAAACCTGAAAATATTCAGAAAAAGCATCCTTAGTCTTCTAATGTGGTCTCTGGAACATATTTGTGTGTGTGTGTGTGTGTGTGTGTGTGTGTGTGTGTGTGTGTGTGTGTGTATGTGTGTGTGTGTGTGTGGTGTATATGTATACACTATATCAACACACATACAAGCACACTTGCAATACATTTGTTATTGTGTCATAGATTTAGAAGTAAAAAAGATCCCAGTGGCTATGTAGTCCAGTTCCTTCATTTTGTATATGGGATCTAAGAAGTTTAAAAGTAACGTGTCCATGATCATCCAGATAGCAAGTATCAGCTTGAGATTCAAACCTGTGACTTCTAAATAATTTTCTTTCATCTTTATCTATCTACATAAATACATAGATAGATAAAAGTATAACTATTTTTAAATTATGATTTTAAAAATATTATATTCCTCATTATTATTTTTTCAGGAATACGTGTTGAAGACAATAAAGTATATTTCTAATAGAAGCAAGTCAGCTTTGAAATTTTCAAGTTTCCAGAGAATTCCAGTACTCCTCAAAGATTTGCTCTTCTGTCTTGAACTAGATATCTTTCACATGAAGTCTGATAATTTAATTAGTAGTATAATTTAACTCTTTCAAAAAAAGATTTAATTTAATAATAAGCTATGTATGTTATGAAATGGACATAGAAAGATAAAATATTATCTACTGCCTTCAAAGATGATACAATCTAATAGATAGTTAAAAGGCACAAAAAAATTATAATAGAAGGCGAAATGGGTTTCTGGTGTGCCATGATCAGAATGCTATATCAGAAAGTTTAATGTGACAGAGGTATAATTAACTAATCGAACATTAAATATATATATATATATATGTGTATATATATATATATAATATCTGCTATATGTCAGGCACTCTGCTTCATGATGGGTTTACAAAGGGAAGCAAAAGACAATCCCTGGGCTCAAGGAACTTACAATCGAATATAAAATGTATACAAGATAGATTTGTAAAATTTACTAACAATAGTATAAAAATAGGTGGCTGGTAGATACACTAGTAAGGTTGCTATTACTAAAGACCAAGGAAGAAGGGATGAGAGTTTGGTAGAAAAGAGTAGACTATACTTTCCTGGGTATAAAGAAGTTGTGTGTAATTTTAGATTTTCATTTACAAAATACAGAAGGAAATGGTAAAATATAATATGTGAAATGTGAAAAAATACTGATAAAATTATTCTCTATATATTTTGCTTCTACAACCTTCACACATGTGCATTAAATTTGGTGTCAATAATTTGTGAATTCCAAAAAAATAATGATTGTCTACAAAATGACTCACTACAAAATCATAGAATCTCAGAGTCATTTAGTCCTACCTATTCTTGACTAAAAATGTTGTTACAACTTGCCCAACAAGTAATCATAAAGCTACTTATTAATGACTTCTAGTGAAGAAAATCCTATTACCTCTTGAGGCATCCCATTCTAATATATTTATATCCATAATTGTAAAGAATATAAAGAAATGATTTTGAGTAGTAGAAGAGTAACAGCACCCCTCACTGACTCCAAGTCATCAAGACCAAATGAATGGGACCTTTGTGTACTAAAAGGAACTGACAGTTGGAATTCTTCAACCTCTGACAGTGATCTTTGATATACTATAAATAATACTAGCCTAACAACCTGGCTAGAAAAAAGCAATTGAAGTCCCAGTTTTTAATAGTAGGATGAAAATGAAATCTAGAAGCTATATGTCATTGATCTTGACTTTGATATCTAGCTGAATTTTTTAATTCTCAAGTGGATATAAGATTTTAACAACATATGTGTTACCTCCAACAATGCAAATTATAGCCCATATATGTCTGTCCAAAACCATGCAACTCTTGCTTATTCTATAAGTTTACCCTAAGAAATATTCCTGATATACTGAGGACTTTTTTCTTTTTCATCTGGCATTATAATAATAGTAGAGCATACATAGAATGGTACTGGTCATCCATCTCTGTTAATATGTACCCTTATTTTTGTTTTGATTTGTTTTGTTTTCATCAAAATTTCTTTCGTGGCATCTTTTGCTCTGTTTTTTTCTTATAATTATTTATATGTTACATATTGCAGTATTTTTACACAAATACCATGTGCTTCTTCATTGTCTTCTGAGTGATGCTAATTTTTTAATTCTTCAACAACTATTCTTTTATACCCATGCAATACTGATTGAATATTGGTATTAAAAAGATCAACCTTAGTTTCTGGGCAAAGTTTGTATTCATTAAAGTTGCAGTATCTCAAAAAATAATTCAGCTTACTCTAATTCTAGACCCAAATCATTGTCCATTTGCAGTTTCTTTTCCAAATATAATTACTTATAAACAAACTCTGTAGATTGCAGGCATTTTACTTTTTCTTGATTTTTCTTATTTGCTTGTTCAGTTAGACTGGCTTGAATGGATCTCTTCCATGAGGTTTGGCAGTATTCTAGCAAAATTCCATATTTAAATATAAGCATCTCACAGACCTTATCATCCACAGAGAATCACTCTTCAACTATGAGTCTAAATTCATCTCTGTCAGTGCCATTCTCTGCTTGCCTCAGGAAGCAGTTCCATCAATACTTTAGTCTTTTTCTGTTAATCCCACCTAGTTACTCAGGACCTCATGATAGAACGTGGGTTCTTAGCCTGACATTTGTGGACACCTAGATTTCAAGAAATATAAGAACTTAAGTGTGGAAATCATTATCTTCACTAACCTCTAAATGGATATTTTGCATTTCTTTTAATTATTTAAAAACTTTTATTCTGAGAAGCAATATTTTGAGTTCACCAGACTATCAAAGGGATTCATAACACAAAGAAGCATAAGAATCCCTCCTTTAAACCAATATTATTAAATGTGTTGATGCTATAGAAAGGTGGGAATGTTGACAGTATATATGGTATAAAGGCCCTTCTGTTCTTATCAAGGGAGTGCTAATCTCTTCTTTCATACAACACCTTTAAATCTCTTGTTTCATGCTTTTTATTTATGGTTTTTGAAATGTAGCTCTGAAAAACCAGATATCTACAAAGCCCAGTGGGATTCAAATAGAGCTACCTGACTATGCCTTTCAATCCAAATCACTCTGCTTGTCACTCATTGGTTAATAATAAGGTAATAATTGAGCAATAATAGATGCCAGCCAATCCTCACATGATCATTGTTTGGGTTTTGATGGCTCAGAGTGAATGTAAATAGCAAATGTTCCTGTTCTGGCCAGAAACTCTGAGCATCTTCCCTTCCCAAATTGATTCTTTTGAGAAGGTAAAATAGGTATTTTTTGCCTCGATTTATAATCTTTCAGTCTTTAATCACTAAATGGTTATTCCTTAAGTAAAACTGAGGCCTTGAAAAGAACATAGCTTAAAAAGGCCAAGATCTCCCACTGCATCCAGGGTTATTGCCAGTTGTCTTGACTTGTGCCACACCACTGGGACTCTGAATGACTCTGGAGGATACACTGAAGTTGATGACTTTGCACAGCCTTATCTTATTTAAATCCAATTCATTTACAAGTGAAGATAATAACTTTCTGATGTTGTTGGTCCTTTTTGAGAATGAAGAATTAATTAAATTGTTAATAAATATAGAGAACAAGAAGCAGTGATCACAAAAATCAATGTGAATTATAATAATAACTAACATTTCTATAACACTTAAAAATTCTCACATACACACTACACACACAAAGCCATACCTTTACATATTTTAACTCCTACTTATTTCATATTTATAACAACCCTATGAACTAAGAGTTTTTAAAAATTATTTTCATCTTAAAAATAGGGAAGCTAAGGCTAAAATAGGTTAACTTGACCAAGGTCACACATCTAGTTTCTGCACTAGTTTTTGATGCCTGTTTTCAAGTGTTACTCTTCGCTGTTCAGTCATTTTTCACTCACATACAACATTTTGTGACCTCATGTGGAGTTTTCTCGGTAAAAGATACTCAATAGTTTGCCATTTCCTTGTCCAGGTCATTTTAACAGGGGTAAGTGATTTGTTCTGAGTCATTCATTTATTAAATATCTGAGGCCAGTTTTGAACTAGGATGATGAGTTCTTTGATTTCAGACCCAGAACTTTTATCAATACATTTTCCCTTCTTGTTGGCCAGAACCACCTACATTCCTGCTCACTCCTTATACTATATGACTGTGCTATTAAATACCCTATATGTCAAACTGAACTGTTTTTAAATAGGGTTACTAAATTGTTTTAATCAGGAGAATTCTACAAATAATATTTAGATTTGTATGAGAACTTTTTATAAAAAATCTCTTATACTATTCATAATATCTAGAAATGTCTGTTACAAAATAGTACAATATTATGAATTGGGAGCTATCCTTAGTAATTCCATATATTTAGAACCCTCTATTTGTATATTTACTTTTGGAACCCTTAATATGTATTTATGTACATGTCTGTGTATCTAAAGTTCCAAAGACTGAAAAATAGTTCCATATGTAATGTTTAAGATGCCGGTAAGATAAATGATATTTAAGGAAAGACTACTTTCTTTTCTTCTATTCTTGCTAATATTCTTTTTTGGGTACTTACTAGTAATTTATTTTTTCCAATTACATGTAATTTCCCATGTTTGTTTTTTTCATTTTTTTCATTTATATTTGTAAGATTTTGAATACCAAGTTTTTTCCTTCCCCTCCTCAAGAGAGCATAGGAGATATAGATATTAATATAGACAGATAGACATGTATATTATACAATCACATTAAACATATTTCCATATAGTGAAAGAAAAATCAGGACAAAAGAGCAAAATTATGAGATAGAAAAAAAAACAACCAGTATTTTTTTAAAATTGAAAATAGTATGCACTGATCCTCCCAGAGATGCATAGTTCTTTTTCTGAATGTGATTGGCATTTCTGATCACGAGTCCTTTGGAATTGTCTTGGATTTCTGTATTGCTAAGAGGAGCTAAGTCTATTATAGTTGATCATCAGATAATGTTGTTCTTATGTACAATATTTTCCTGGTTTTGCTCACTTTATTCCACATCAGTTAATGTAAGTCTTTCCAAGCTTTTCTGAAATCTGTCTACTCATTATTTCTTTTAAAATAATATTATATTACCTTTTGTATGCCACAGCTTGTTCAATTTTTACTCAATTGATGGGCATCCCCTCAAATTCCGATTCTTTGCCACCACTAAAGCAGCTGCAATATATGTTTTTTGTAGATGTGAATTCTTTTCCCTTTTTTATAATCTCTTTGGCTTATAGCTATAGTAGTGATATTGCTGGATCAAAGGATATACATAGTTTTATGGTCTTTTGAGAATGGCTCCAAATTGCTCTCCAGATGGTTAATTCAATTCACAACTCCACCAGGAATGCATTTGTGTCTCAGTATTCCCACATTCCCTCCAACATTTGTCATTTCTTTTTTCTCCTATTAGTCAAGTTGATATGTTTAAGGTAGCACTTCAGAGCTGTTTTAATTTTCAATAGTGCTTTAGAACATTTTTTCATATGACTATATAGATAGTTTTCTTCATTTGAAAATTATCTGTTTATATCCTTTGACCATTTATCAATTGGGGAATGACCTTACTAATACTCTTGTTAATTTATCATTCCTATGTTAGACAAAGTCCAAAGAAAAACAATCAAATTTATTCTTTGCAGGAATAATTTTATTTATGTTTATATATACATGGATATATGTGAACATACATGCGCATATATATGCATTATATAATTTTTATATACTAGTTTATGTATGTGAACATATGTATATGTATACATACATATGAAATAAGTGGAAAATACTGTACTTTGAATTAGGATATTACAGGTTTCATCAAAATATAAATGTCACTGGAATAGGTCCTGCTTCTTAAGGATGAATTTGAAATAGACTTGTTAGTAGAATTGAGAAGACTAGGCCTGTGGCTGTGCTAAGTGTTTCATTAGAAAAGCATCAGATTAAGTTGAAAATGTATCTCATCAATTTGCATCTGAAGTTAAGTAGGCTTTTGTAGCAAAAAGGAAGTGAAGGAAGCTAGGGCAAATGTAGCATTCCTGGTGTACCCGAAGATTATACATTGTACAGATGTAGTTCAATGAAAATTGCTTGCTTTTCCTTGTCTCCTCTGGCACTGACATCTGCATTAAACATTTTTTTGTATGAGTAAAGGGAAACAAATGTTTTATTTTCCTTAATATGAAGAATTTAAGAACTGGAATATGGACTATGCTTTGGATCTTTAAGGTACATGTCCACAACAAAAATTGAGTATAATCTGCAAATGCCTGTAATAAGTATTTAAGAATCTTCATTACTTAATTGGACATTTAAAGGTTCCAAGAATCCCCAAAGAGAATGTCTGTAGTAAATATGCTTTCCATATGCCATATGTGATTGATGCAAACATTGGATCCAAGTCATAGAATAATAATTAGCATCGACTGTTCATACACATTAAAATCAAGTGTATTTATGGAGACCCTTTAAAAAAATTCTCTTCGTGACTTTAATGATTGAGAAACTAATAATGGCCCATAACACATCTGCCTTTAATCTTGGTTTAAAGGGCAGAAGCTTTAGATACTTAAATCTCAATCATAAACTGATTCTATTGTCATCATTATTCAAGGAGCAGAGTAAATAAAGACAGACTCAGAAATTCAGACTTATAACAGCACAAAATGTACTACCAGCAGATGTAGACTGGACCAATAGCAGCCAATTCAGCTATATAGAGAGATTTTTTTATATGCTGGGATTGACACTTTAGAGGATGCCAGATTAAAATTGAACATAGAGTTTTGTACACATTTGAAAATATTTTGGAACAGTAAAAATCTGATTAAGTTGGAGTTAGTAAGAATTAAAACTGTTAGATTTTGTACTAGCTAATCTCATTTATCATAAATGTAAATTTATTTAAAAAGTTAACTCTAGATACAATTACATTTAGAAAAAAAATGTATAATGAATGTTATAGAGTATAGAACAGAGTGGAGGAGAACACTAGGATATGATCAAATTAGCCCATTTCATTTGTTCACTAAATTTAGAATTTAGTTCAAAACCAGTATACTTTTCTCTCTTGTTTCATGTAGATAAACCTTAGTTAAATTTCAATTAATATGTCCAGAATGCCTAATATATGCTATCAGTGAGTTAGAGTTATAGATCTAGGGATAGAATAAATTTCAGAGGCCCCCCTAGTCTACTCATGCCTTTCACAAATAGGAAGTTTTAGTCTAGAAAAATTAAAAACCTTTCCCAAAATTGAAATTTGAAATTTCAAAAGCAGAATTTCAGCATATTTGCACTGACATAGAAATGAAAACTGTACTTGCAGAGTAGATAAAATTACTAAGGGAGAGAAGAAAATGGAAAAAAGGAAGGCCTATTATAGAGCCTTGCAGGATAGTCATACTTAGGGGATGGGATAAGGACAATAATTTCTTTGAGAAGATAATCAGGAAAGAGTTATGTTATAAAAATTAAAAGAAAACAATGTGACTAACAAGTAAGGCAAAAAGCATTTATTAAGTACTTACTATGGACTATATACTGTGCTAAGTACTAGGGATACAAAAACAAGAAAAAAAGAAATAGTACTTTATATCAATGAGCTTATACTCCAAAGGGGAAAGATAATACAAGAAGGGAGATGAAAAGGCGAGTGAGGCTGGAGAAGGAAAGTAGCTATAAGGCGGCATGGTGTTGACATCAGGAAAGTCAGAAGCAAATTTGGGAGGAAAATGAAGAATGGCTGGCCTTTGTCTCTACTCAAAAATGGAGGCTTCCAGCGGAATTCACCAATAATGGTGGAGAAATGGTCCAGGATAAGAAAGCCAAAGCATGCAGTGCCTATTATAAGACGAGTTTTCAGTTAGAACATGAGCAGTCAGAAACACATAAATAGGATATCTTACAGACAAGTTTATAAACTTTCTCAATGAAACAGGCTTTTCTTTAATTTGTTCTAAGTAACATAAATTCTCAAATCAATTATAAAGGAACTATAAAGGAAGATGTCATACATCTTCAGAGAAAAAAAAACTGAAAAATAAAATATACATACTATGATTTTGCGTATATGTAAAATGATAGTCTTCTCCAGTGCTGGGCAGGAAGGAAGAGTGGGTGGCTGTTTGGAACTTAAAATGTAACCAAAAATAAAGTGAAAAAATATGATAAAATAAAAAAAAATCAAAAAAATTAAACTAATTTTTCATTCTAAAAAGAAGCAGATTCTGAAACTATTCTGAGTTTTGAATCAATGAATCAGGAATCTTCCTTCCTGACCACTTTCAGATTTTGAAACCAGATTTCTCCCTTCCCCACAAGTCCTTCATTTTCAAAGAGGACCAATGACATTTCAAGAATGATATGTTGACATGTTATGTGAATTGTATTTGTGAGGCAAAGTTGAATAGAGTCATAGAGTCTCTTCCAGAGTCATTGAAGTACAATGGCAAAGCACAAATCAAAATGACTGGTGATGGCCTAGGATACAGTGGATGAACCTGGTATCTGTGACCTCTAACCAAGCTTTACTCACTCCATAGCACCTGCTGCAGATGCCTTCATGGCCATAGGAACATTTTGTTCTCATGCAGCAATTCTGATGGGGTAGACATCCTTTTCACTCATCAATAAGTTTGAGACCTGTCAGATAGTACTAATCTGGGTTGGTCTGTCTGCCAAATCAGTTTTGCCAGGTATTGGCTGCTCTGCATGCTAAGTTTCTTAGAGCCACAGGTGAGAGTTGAGTAATAAGTGGACAACAATGGTGAATTAGCAGCCCTGAAAAAGGTTTTGCAGTCTCACATATTAGAAATACTAGTCTGCCCTGGACACCCTTACACCCCAATAATAAATTTATAAATAAATTAATGATAGTTAATAAATTCACTAATCAATATAGCATTATTGGGCATATATAAACAACAAATGGAAAAGTAGCTTGTATATAGACAATAGCAATCATACAGAGAGGTCTATTAAATGTTGGAAAAAGCATTGAAACTTCAGTCTTTTATTTTTTCCATTATTTGATAATGCAATCTTTAGACAAGAGAATTATTGAGAAGTTATGCTAATTGGTACCTCAGCAAAAAGTAGTCAAGATGGTCCTGGCTTTTATTATGAAGCATCCATATTTTCTATTCAACATCAAGATAAACAACACTTTTTCCAGGATTGTTTAATAGCCATACTTAAAAAAAATCGTATCAATATGATGAAGTCCAGATTGAACAAGCATTTCTCTGCTTTGACCACAGGTAAGTCAAGGCACTGATAGATTTTTAGAAGAAATAAAATTCAAAAAGGTTTCTACTGAGAATAACAGAAGTCATGGAAAGAGCATGGTGGAAACTGATTACGTGAATAGGCCTAAGTTGGAGGCTCAGTGGGAAGACAAAGTAAGTTAGGCTCATCTTCTGGCAAAAGTTTCCCTCATAAAGTGAGAAAAATCCAGCAGGTCTAAAATAAGCTGTAAAACCATCATTCCAACTTGAAAAATCTAATTAGAAAAATAGTTTCTTGTTATTTATCTCCAAGAAGCCATTTGAATCAACATTCCTTTTCAAGTTTTTGCTAGACAGAGCTCTGCTCAGCAGAGCTTAGAGCCCCTAGGAAAAGGTTAGTTAAACACACAGCCTGTATATATGTAGATAGTAAGTCTGGTAAATATACCGTAAATTGGAACAGCTTTGCATGCTCTGCTCAGACATTTTGAGATCTCTCTCACCATCTGGAAATTCCTTTATCCTTTTGCCCATATTCTCTCTTTTGTTTTAAATACATAGTTATACACACATTGCCATATTTACAGTGGATATAAACACACCCATAAATAAAATCAGGACAACAAAGAAGTGAAGGACACAAGGATTATATCGAAACATCACTGTGGAATCAACTATTTTTCTTTCAAATATGTATTTTTCCTTTTGCTTGTTGTAATCAGATTAGACACAGCTGATTTAGCTTAGTCATTAGAAAGACAAAAAGAAAGACTTGTTTAAAATTTTTTTTTCATCAGACACTGTTTGGAACATGCACTGGATTGCCTCAACACAAGGTTAGGATATAACCAACCATTTCTCTTATTTCTTCACTTAAAGATCCAGAGGGTAAAAAATTCCACATTAAAAAAAATAAAAAAACAACAACAAAAAACTTCCAAAATGATCCTTCAATAAATTCCCCTTTTAAAGATATAACAATGTGTAACATGAAGAAATAAAATATGGAGGAAACATTTGTCTTATTATGTCCATGGGGAGGGAAAAGAGCATACAATAATTTTCTTGTTCTTCTCTGATCTCCCGGGCTGCTCAGTTGTGTCCTCTTATTAGAACACATGCAGTAAAGCATAGTGGCTAGAGAGTTATCCTTGGCACTAAGAAGATTTAGGTTTAACTCCTGACTTTTAAAACTACAATTTGGGTGATC
>JAJPUD010001036.1:435075-508137 GCA_023553655.1 Myrmecobius fasciatus | reverse complement strand
TACTTATTAATGTACCTTGGCCATTTATCAGTTAGGTTATGTCTTTTTATAAATTTGACAGAATTCTTTGAGAAATGAGATCTTTTGATTATGAAAGATTTTTTTTCCCTCAATTTTCTGTTTTTCTTGTAATCTTGGCTACCTTAATTTTATTTATATAAGAATTTTTAAAATTTAAAATAATCAAAGTTTTTACTTTACACTTAAGCAATGCCATCTCTTATTTCTTCAAATATTATTCTCCTATCCATGAATCTGATATTTTTCATATATTTCATGTTCTTTTCATTTTTTTATTATATTTCCTTTTATATCTAGGTCATATATTCATTTTGACTTTATCTTGATAGATGATTTAATATGTTGGTCTATGCCCAATTCCTGCCAGACTGCTTTCCAACTTTCCCAACAATTTTTACCAAATTATTTTTGTTATTATTTTTTCTAATGCAGTAAAATAATATTTTTGTATTTTAATTGGAATGGCATTAAGTAAAACTGTCATTTTTATTATATTGGCTTTGCCTAGCCATGAACAATGAGTATTTCTCCAATTACTTAAATCTAACTTTATTTGTATGAAGAGTATTTTATGGTTATATTAATGTAGTTCCTGTGTCCATTTTTGGCAGGTATACTGTCAAATATTTTATACTCTCTACTTATTTTAAATGGTCTAAAATAATATTGAATAATATTGGTGATAAGGTAGTTTTTCCTTTTTTTCTTTTTTTATGGGTAAATTCATCCCATGCACATTCTAAGCTTATTTGTTGTATATTCCTATTTTTCTTCATTATTCATCTCACATTATTTACTCTGTCCCTTCTCACTCCTCTAATTCAATTTTGTCTGTCACTTTACCCTCCCTATTACTTAATCTAACACCGAGTCCCTCCTATTCCTTCTCCCCACCCTCCTCCTTAATCTACCTAAGAGTTTCTCCTTTTTCTCTTCCTCCTCCTAATTCTTAATCCACACACCCTTCTAAAAGACCCTACCTCATCCTATCCCCTCAATCTCTTATTTCTTTCTAAATTTAGAAACTTCTATGTTGTTCCCGCTTTACCCCATTTCTGATGAGACCTTAGTACCAACACTAACTACCAGCCTTCCTTTCTACCTTGCTTCCTCTATATCAATTCTTCCTTTCATGCCTTATTTGTATGAGATATTTAATCCTTTTTAATCTCTCCTTAGTTTTTTTTTAATCATCCCATCATACACAATTTAGGCCAAATCTTTCAGACTAAAATAATGATTACAATTATAAGAGTACTGATAAATTTTCACACATAAGAACTAAATAATTTGACCATATTGAGTCCCTTATAATCGGTCTTTAATATTTAACTTAGATTTCTTCTAGATATTATACATCACATTTTCCATTAAGTTCTACTGTTTTGTCACAAATACCAGAAAGTCTTTTAATTCATTAAATATTTTTTTTTCATTTAGGATTATACTTAATTTTGCTGAGCAAGTTAGTCTCGGTTGTAACCCCAGCTCTTGTGCTCTACAAAATATAATATTCCAAGAGCTACAATCTTTCAATGCAGAAATTGTTAGGTATTCTGATTGTAGCTCTGTAGCAATTTAAATTGCTTTTTTTTTTTTCTTGTTGCTTGCATTATTTTCTCCTTAACATAGGAACTTTGAAACTTGGCTATAATGGTTTCCCTTAGATGTCTTTCAGATGGTAATGGATGGATTTTTTTTTTCCATTTCTACTTTCCCTTCTTGTTCTAGAACTTCAGGACAATTTTCATTAATGATTTTTTTGTAATGTCATATTAAGATTCTTTTTTATCTTAATTTTGATTGTAATTTCCCAAGTAGTCCAGCAATATTTAACTATCTCTCTTCTCTCTATATATTCTCCAGATCAGTTGTTTTTGATGTTTCCCATTTCTTCTATTTTTTTATTTTGTTTAATTAGTTCTTGGTATTTAAAATGCCACTAGTTTCACCTTGATCAAATCTAGTTTTCAAGAAATTATTTTAAGTTTTTAATCTCTATTTCCAGTTGATTGATTTTCTTTTCATAGTATCCTTGATTTTCTTTATTACTCTTATTTTTTTCTTTATTTTTTTCAATCTCTCTTACTTGATATTTAAAGTCCTTTTTAAGTTGTTCCAAGAACTCTTTTGGGGTCTATGACCACCTGATGTTAGTCATTGAAAAAGGAATAGTTTTATTACCTCCCTTATCTTCATTTGAATAAGAATCCAGATTTTCTCTCTCTCTATAGTAGCTGTCTATGGTTGGGCTCATTTTCCTTTGCTTACTCATTTTATCTTTATCTTGTTTTATTTTATTTTAATAGCGTATTATTACAATAAGATTCTAGATCTGATTTGTGGGGAAAGCTTTCCTAGGCCTCAGACCCTTCCTACTATTATTTTCTGTCTCAACATTGGACATTCCTCTCCACCTCTAAGCTGTGAGTAGAGGTCCCAGCTATACTTCCACAAATGCTTTTACTCTCTGTGGTCCATTTAGTGGCTAAAAAGTGTGGCTGTCCCTCTCTGCCCTGAAGCTGAAACCAGGGACTCTGCTGTCCTAAGTGCCCATAGCCAGCAGGCCCTATCCCTCTGCTACTACACTCACTAGGTGTGTGCTAGCTCTTCCCCTATAGCAGCCCAGGCCTATGTCTGGTCATCACAGCTGTCCCTGACTGCATTGGAAGGGCCTTCAGGTTTTTCTCCTGTTCAGTAATCAGACCCCCTCACCATCCACCTGAGTTTGAGGCTGCCTATCAAATAACTGTCCTTGGGGTTTATTGGTTTTTGATTCTGCAGAGTTGTACTTTTCTCAGGCCAAATCTGTATTCCTAGAGGTTGAGTCTTTTCTGAGGGTTTTTTCAAATTGTCTTACCCCTGATTTGTCTATTTCTGCTGTTCTGTGTTCACTTGGAAATAATGTTCTACTTTTTTTTGTGGAGAAAATTTGGAAAGTTTTCTGAAGTTTTTTTGATTAACTCCACCACCTTCCCAGAATCCTCTCGAAAAGCTCATTTTGAAAAATTATAATAGGAAAAAATGTGACTGCATAACAAAATAAGACTGTCCTGTCATATTTTCAAAGTGTAGAAATGAATTTTTAATCAAGCCAGAGATAGAAATCCTTGGTTTACTTCATAAATTCACTAGCAATCATTCATAATTAAGTGTACATTGAACATAATATATATGCATGTATATACACATAAAGTTAAGTCCAAAATGCAATAGCAAAAGTATAAAATAATTTTATATTATTAAGTATAATATATTATCTTAGCACATTATTATAAAATCGAAATTTATTTGGTTAATTATAGTTTATATTGGTTAATGACTGACAGAATTCTGTATATAATTATTGCTTGGTTTGGACTTTTTTTAATTCACCAATTTTATATTGGGTGTAAAAGACAATTGATAAATCATGATATTATTGTCATAATTTAATTATGGTAAGCTGAGGCACAAAGTTCCAATCCTTATCAATGAATTGATAAGATTAGCAATTATAAATAAAATTACTTATTCAGCTCCTCATTCAGCTAAAAGAACAGAAAGTGAGATTTATAAGCCTTCATGTAGTTTGGGGAAGTATAAGATATTAAAAAACAAGAAAGATCACATATGGAAAACAAGATTGGTTACAGAGTCTGAAGTTTCCCAGATGATGGAAAACAGTTTGATTGGACAGAAGTCTACAATTCTTTCTTCTAAATTATTGCTGTGGAAATACTGGAATACTGATTGTCTTTCAAGAAAACCTAGTGTGTTATCACTGTGGCACTAACTAGTCATTCAGGTAGACACGATCACCAATGAGCTTTTTCAATCTTCTCTACCTCTTCACCCATTTTACTATAGGTTCTTATCTTTCTGAAACCACAGAAATAAATTTTTCCTCATTTCTAGCCCTTTTTTGACTTCAGCACACCATATATTCCCCTCTATCTCCCTGCTTCCCTCACTTCTTCTATGTGCCTGCTGAATTTGTAATGTAGTCCTATAAAAACAAACAAAATGACTAAAAAAAAACAAATTTACCTATAGGCAATATATTGCTAGATACTATCCATAATACATCCATCCACATCTTCATTATTACTTCTTCAGATTTTAATTTTATCTCTGAACCCTTCTGAACATTTAGAAAGAATTTGTCTGGTGCATTTATTCAGTCTTTTGTGTTTCTTTTGTTTAGGAAGCAAATAATTTCTTCAAGTCTGGTTTTTCTTTCTAAAAATGTTTCACCGTTCAAATGTTCTTCTTTATTACTGAATGTTCATCTTTTTTCCCTCTATGGGAAAATAGGTCACTTATGAACTACGATATCCATTGCTCTTCTGAACACTATTCCAATTCCTTTTTCCTTTTTCTAGAAGGTACAGAATAGTCTTCCATAATTTGGATTTCCTTCCTTTTGTGTTTGAAGGTCTTTCTCCTGATGCCTTTCAGAACTTTTTTGGAATTGAATTGTTCATTTTTAAACCATATTGTGCCTTAGATTTTGCAGTATTTTTTTTTAAAGATGATCTGTGCATTCTCTTGGTTTGAATTTCATTTTCTGTGTTTAGAAGTTCTAGACTGCTCTCTCATGTTATTTTCTACATTGTGTTGTTAAGATTTCTTTTCCTGTTCTTTTGTGGAGACTTATGATCCTTATTGTTGTCTCTTCACATCCTAGTTTCAAAATCAGTATGTTTTGTTTGTATGCTGAGCATATTTTCTTGTTTTTTGGTTTTTGGTTTTTGGGTTTTTTGTTTTTTGTTTTTGTTTTGTTTTTTTGCTTTTTCCTATTTGTATTTCCAATATATTGTTCATTCTTTTGTTTCTTTAGTGGTTAGCCTTGCAGATTCCAGTTTTTATATTCTAATCATAATTTTTGCTATGCAGGACATAATTTCTGCCCTCACGATCCTCATATCCCTTTTGAACTACTCAAGAATAGCATGTGGTTGTTCCCTGGTTCTCTGACTTATCAAGCATTGGACCATTTTCCTTTGTTTTGCTGTATTTATTCACTGATGCCTAATCTCATTTACTAAATGTGGAGGCCATATTTTCTTCTGTTGTTACCATTTCTTTATGTCTTTATTATGCTTATGGTCTTTGAATTGTCTTTCCCTGAAATCTTGGGTAATTTTAGTCTTTAAAATCTTCCTTATTTCCCCTATCACTTACTTTCTGACTCCTTCCCCTCTGGTTATGTTTTCCAGGAAGTCTGCATGTCAAAATATCTCAGTCTTTTTCCAGTGGGTAATTCATGGTTCACCCTCCTAGGTTACTTTCCCAGTTGAATTAGCCCCTGCTGGATCCTATGCTTTCCCTCAGATGTGGTGGGATGCTACGGAGGGTCCTACTTGGTGACCTGCCTCATTCCTTGTGTTTCTTAGTTATCTGAAATGACACTATCAGTTCAGGACTTGTCAATACTGATGCTATATGGTTTGCAGCTCCTGTCCAATTTTTACTCCTCAAATTGACTGACATGGACCAAGAAAACATCTACAGCCTAGTTCCAAGTGTTTGAGACATTGGAAAGACGAAAGGGGACCTGAGTGTAAGGGTGGGTTTAGTTGTAAGCATATATCATGTCATTGGATTTGTTGGTACAGCCCCACTCCCTAGTAGCATGGGAAGTGAGAGGTGTTGATTAAGCTCAGGGTCAGTTAGCATCAGTTCCTGGGGGTTGAGGGATTTTTTAAAATCCTTTTGGATTCTGGGGGTCCTAGACAATGGGAACATCGGAAATCACTTTATCATAGATAGACTTGAGAGGTCATAGGGATTAGAAGAAATGTCTAGTCCTGCATCTTGTTGCTCACATGTCATTAAACCCTAAAGCAGATAATAATTTCTTGATTAAAGGTACAGGAACTGATGAGAAAAATTCTCTTTGGGATCAGATTCTCACCAAAAAAAAAAGTATTGGTTGTTGGACATGGAGATGGGAGAAATAGGATCCACTTCATATTAATGTTTGAGAAGAGGAATTCCAAGAACAGTGACCATATACCCTAGATAAAGGGTGGACAACTTACAAATTGTTCACACCAAATAAAAACATTATCACATGAAAAAAAAAAAAAAAAAACACTACTATTCTTTAGTAAAGTCAGCCCCCAAGGTGGGTTGGGGAATTATCTCAATAATGGAAATTTGAAGACAGAGAATTATCACATTAAAGAATAAAGTGTTTTGGTTTTTTTGTTTTGTTTTGTTTTGTTTTTTGTTTTTTGTTTTTTTAGTAGATGAATGTCTACATAAGGGAAGCTAACCAATTTAAAGTTTGGGGTTTAAAGAAAGTAGGAATAAGGATAGATAATGAACTCACTAAAAAAATGAAAAATAAAGATAAAAAATTTCAAATTATATTTGAGAAAAGAGGAAAATCAAAAACAAATGGAGCTGTTACTTGTGATACATGGATGATAATCACAAAAAAACCCCATCTTATTTTGCTTCTATTTTCTCTACAAAGGAGAATGGACTTTGGACTTCAAAGAGCAAAGAGAAAGTAGATAACTGAGTTGATGTTTAAGAGATAAAGAAACACATTTATGTTCTTGATAAATTCAAGTTATCTGAATGAGAGGAGATTGTGCAGCAAGTAGAATCTACTGCAGCATTTGAGAAGGGAAAGGGTTGAAGAATGAAAACAAGCAGTACAGCAAAGAGATTGTAATCTGTAGATGTTAGAGCAGGGAACCCTACTTGAACTCCTAACAAAATTCTCAAGTGTTTTAAAGGTTCAATTCATGAATATTTAAAACAGGATTAGAAAAGAGGCCACACTAGACTAATGTACTATTTTTTTTTTGTTTGTTTGTTTGTTTTTGTTTTTTTGGTTTTTGTTACCAGAGTTACTAAATGGGTAGATTAGGCAAATGTAGCTTAATTAGATTTAATCAAAACCTTCAGGGAATTTTCTTACCCTATTTTTGTGTAAATAGTATTATAATTAAATGGATGTGAAGCAGTTAATGGACCTTAGTCGACCTTGATTTGATATCAGATGTTACTTTAGAAAGACATCGTCACATAAACATAAAAGATTTTTTATATTTTGTTTCGTGTTTATTTTTATTAGTGACCTGGATATATCACAAAGATTATCCTTATGAAATGTGGAAATACTGCAAAGCAAAAACATATATAAACTGGGGCAGGATTTTTAAACTATCTTGACTAACAAAAACATTGGATTGAATCTAATAATGAGACATTTTAACAAGGATAAATGAAAAGTCTCATATTTGTTTTTTAAAAAAATAAACATCAAAAGTTGTAGATAGTGGGGAAAGTATGACTCAAGAGTATACCTCATCTGAAAATGAAAAATATCTGGGGATTTTAATGGCTTGCAGGCTTAATTTGAATCAACAATGTGAAGTGATATTCACATAAGATAATATAATTTTAGACTTCATTACTAGAACTCTACTGTCTAAAAATAAGAATGTGATAGTTTCACTGTATTCTCCCTTTATCAGATCTTATATAGAATAATGTATCTAATTCTGGGTATTACTGTTTAAACCACAGGAAGACAACCAGAATGCTGAAGGTCCTTAAGTTCATGTCATTTGAGTTTAAGTCGAAAAAAGTGAACACATTTAGCCTGGAGAAGAGAAGACATGATAGTTGTCTTCAGGTTTTGAAGGGCTGTCTTGTGAGAGAGCATAGCCTTGTTCTTTTGGACCCTGAGGGCAGCTCTAAAAACCAGAAGTAGAAGTTGCTAAGAAGCAGATTTATGCTTGATGTCAGAAAAGCTTCCTGACAATTAGATTTATTCAGATGTGAAATTGGTGACAATACCTTAGGATCTAGTGAGTTTCCTCTCACTTGAGGTCTTTAAACAAAAGTTGAAGGATCAGGTCTGCTGTATGGGACATTATTCATCAAGCATTGGTTAGACTAGAGAGCAATGAGATCTCTTCCAGTTCTGATAATTTCTGATTCTAGTTACAGATCACATAAATATTTGGAATGATAAAAAGGAATGATGTTTTATTATCAGCATATTATTGCTAAAAACACTGAAGCCTAATAGAATAGATTTTCCCATAATCACAGCACAAAAAGAATGGAGCTGCTTTGTCTCTAATTTCCCTCCTGTCTAAGTGTATCCCGTCTGATATTCAATTACCTTGTGAGCCTTTTAGTGAACTGAGATTTAATGACAACAACGTCCCCACTGACATCAATTCTTCCATTGTCCTGAGGGCCATGTTTGACAGAAAGTGAAGCTGGTGAGCTGCACCAGCTGATCACAAAGAAGGAGAGGTAATGAGTGTACATTCAGGTGTTCTTATTCTCCTTTGCTGCCTCACAAGAAGCCAACAAAAGCTCTCACTGGATTAGAAAAAAAGAAATTACTGAATGATATTGTGATCCATTTTTTGTTGAAATTGTGTCACTACATAAATTAAGATCATGTTTCCCTGTAATCTATCCCTCTCATTTCTTAATTTATGTTAACCAATTAAATATTAATCAAATGAACTTCCATTTTTTTATTGTACTATAGCATGTGCTGGTATGTTGAATGATTTGGATGTGAGATGGTAACTAATTTAGAGATCAATTACAGTTGAATTCAATTTAAAAAACTTTTTCAATCAGCTGCTTATACACACACAAAAAAAATTGTAGTGACAGTCTTGTGCAGGAGATACAGGCACAAATAAAATAGTCCTTGTTCTCAAAGTACTTATGAAGGTATTCTAATACTAGGTATGCTCCCATATCAATCTATTCCATCATATTGGATCTTGACAGACACACCAAGGAACACATTTTACAAAGCCAGAACTGTTTTCCCTAAAAGCAAACAAAAAAGTTTAGAAGTTTCTCTCCAAAATAAAGAAAACAAAAAAACATTTTAGTGAAGATCCATGTTTAAATTCAACAAGCATTTATTAAGTATTAGCATAAAGGTAGTGCTAAATACTAGAGAAATGGAATGTTAGGTAAGGTATAAAAATGACTTAATACATGCCAAAATTATTGGAATGATAATAGAAGTGTATTAATTCATATAGTAATTATTAATGTTAATGATATAGTAATGAAATCTATATTATATATTTGAATGTTATTTATGTGTTGATTATTCTATTGTTGGTCAGTCTTTATAATTAATTTGTACTAATTATATTTGTCCCAGGCCTAATATCATATTAATACATTAAAAAGTATAATTTGGGGTTCAAAAGGAAAAGATAAATTTCATTTGGAAAGATCAAGAAAGATTTCGTGTAGGAGAAAGCTTTTAAGATGAGCTTTAAAGAATAACTAGAAAGTCAGTAGGCAAAGAGAGAAATTCCATTCTTGACATAGGGAACAACATAAACAAAGGTATGGAGACAGAAAATTCTGTTGTGTGTTTGAGTGAGAGAGGATTGTATACTTTGTTCTTAACACAGAATATGCAGAAAGGAGTAATTTGAAATTAAGCTAGAAAAATAAGATGTTATTATATTTTGGCAAACCTGAAACATTGGGGGAAATGTTTGAAATTTGCATGTAGGCATTAGGAACTATTAAAGATTTTTAGTAAAAGGTGTCATGACCAGACATACATAAGGAAATCTGATCTAGCAGATATGTAAAGATTCCCCAGTTTGAATGTAACCTACTTAAGGAGAAGGGCAGTTTTATATTTGTCTTTGAATCCCCAGCTATCTAGCCTGGCATAGAGCAAACACTTAATAAATTCTTACTATTGATTTATTAATTGATTGAAATTGGATGAGTTATAGTAGAGGAAAAAAAAGTCTATAGTGATGAGAATCTACATTAGGATGATATTAATGAGAACAGAAGAGAAATATTGTCCAGATAGAATTGCAATATGTGGTTGAGTATGAAAAATAAGGAAGAGGGACATTTTTCAGACATGGAAAACTGAATGAATAATAGTATCAGTTACTGAAATAATGAAATCAGTTTATGACATATTAAATTTAAAGTACTAGAAAACCTAAGTAGAGATGTCCTGCATACAATTTAAAATATGAGCCTGAATCCCATAAAAATAAGTCAAGACTGGAGAAATAGATTTGGAATTCATCCATAACAATAGAAAAGTATGTGATTATTAAAGAACTTATCTTAGAGAAGGGAAAGACTGTAGGGAGTAGGGACTGAGAATACTTGTGAAAAGAATGAGACAGCAGATAAGGATTCAGCAAGGAAGAGATTAAACAGCAAAGGGCTGTTAAAAAAGCTGTAAGTATAGAATGAGGAAAGCATGATATTTCTGAAGCAAAGGAATCATCCAAAAGAATGATGATCAAATTCTTAAAGAAAACCAAATGCCAAAAAAGGGGAAAACACTGAAAGAAAAGAAATACCCACAAGGAAAATAAAACAGCAAAAGATTGAACTACTAACTGCATTCTGAATTCTACACATTTCTCTCCCTTCTATGCCTGTTCTGAACCATTGGCTATATGTCACAGTACAATAGCAAAAGGTCAGAAGACCCTTAACATGTGACCCAAGTACCCATTAATATCCTTGTTATAGTTTCTCTGCTCTATTCTGTACATGAATTCCTATAAAGTTAAAAGAGAAAATTAAAAAAACACGAGATATCTATTGTCCAAAACACCTAACCAGAAACAATGGAATTCAGAGAGATAACATAAGAATCATCTTGTTCATAAAAGATCATAAAGGAGCAATTGGCCTGAATACCATAGTTCAAGAAATCATAAATTAAAACCATCAAAAGTATTGGAATTAATCATATAGTGCATATTGATTAGATCCACAGCTCAACACCAGAATGGGATTCCAGGTATAATATTACCAGAAATATGCTTACTAAGACCTATTGCTCTGAGGTCAAAGAAGAAATAGATTGAGTAATTAGAAAGAGAGATCATAAACTAAAGAAACTTTTCTGATTTATGTATGAATATGTATCAATAAGAAAAGAAGGAATAAAATATCTATTTAAAAAAATAAAGGAACTTGCCTTTTGTACAGGAGTTATGTATCCTGTAAGAGTAAAATATAGATGTTAGCATAATCATTTACTCCTGAACTTTCATGTTTAGAAAAAAAAAAAAAAAAACGGGCAAAGACTCTGAAAGGCAAATAAAGTGAACAAAAGAAACTTAAGTCAAGAAAATTGAACAAGTTAAAGAAAAAAATTAAATGTAGAATAAATAATGTTATCTTAAAAAATGAGTGAAAGGAGGAAGTTAGCAGGATGGTGGGCATTGTGTGGGGCAAGATCTGTGTAATGGGCAATATCAGGAAATTGCTCTCTTAACATAGTAGAGTTTTCAAGGGGCTTCATCAACCACGAGGAACATATTAGCCAAATTGTGGTTATTTTGTTGAGAGTGAAAATGGAAAAACTTTGGAGACTACAGATTAAAAATGAGTTGGAACATTCTTCCCAGTAAAAGCAATAACAGCACCAGGAGAACAAGCAGACCTGAGTGAATCAGGTTCACTAGAAATCCCTTTTTGTTCCCTCAAATAGAAAATAAGGAACTTCAAACTATCTCTGATGATTGGTTGGTGGACGGCCATGAATAACTCAGAAGGGAACTTTGTTCAGTTAAATCAACTCATATTTTGCTATGACTAAATGATGTTACTAAGGCCGAGAGAGATGAAAAGACTTGCCATAAAAAGTCTATTACGTGTCAGAGATTGGGTCTCCCCAAACTAAAAGTGCAGTGACTACTCATGGACTCAGTCCCATGGCTGATCAATATGGAAGGTTTGACCAATTCTTCTTAGCAACTTGACTATTTCATCCCTCTTTATACAGCCTGATAGACTTCTATTGCAGGGGTTTTTCATACTGGTACTACCTAAGTGTGTATATTTAATAGACTTTAGCCTTCCTACAACTCAAAACTCTCTCACCTAAGCAATCCTCTTAATATCATAATAGGATAGACCTGTGTCACTAACTGGCATTTTTTTCTTTTCTTATTTCACTCAAAAATATCTTCAATGCATGCATAAACTATTAAAAATTTTATAGAAATAAAAAGTAGGCATATGAATCAGCCCATAGATTATAAAAATAATACTCATCCTCTGGAGCACTACTCCATTGCCTCGTTGAGTAATTTGTCTTTATCAGCAAAGATTATGCTTTGGCAGGATTTATCAATCCACAAAGGCTTCAAGTATGGGCCTCGTAATGGATATAGTGTCCTTACTAAGGCCCTTGCTAATGTTCAAAGAGGATCACTACCTGAACCTTGTTTAGTAGGAAATTTTATTCAATAGTAATTCATAAAAATGTGTTATAAATGGTAATGACAACCAGAGTCAGAGGAAGAAGCATTACACTAAAGAAATTGTACAGTGAATTGACCTTGGACTTTAATCTTTCTGGACTTCAGTTTCCTCATTTTTAGAAAGAAAATGATCTCCAAGATCCATTATAACTCTGAAATTATATAATGCCATAAGTCTAATTCAGCTTAAATAGAGTTTAATAGCACAACTACAACTCATTTAAGTCTTTGAATAAAGAATTATACCTTCTCCATTGGTGATCTCGGGGTCACAGGAGCAAGAAGAGTGAACTTCTAATTTTCCTCAAACTCCGGAGATTTTATTCAATCCTCTAATGAGTCTTTGGAGCATTTTTTTTTTTCTGTAGCCATAAGTGGATGCTAATGTCAATGTCCATTTTTGAGTAGCAGACAGACGTATAGATCAAAAGTCATCTACAATATGTTACACCATTTCCCAGGATAAAACCAAAATGGATTCATGACCTAGTTATAAAGGGAGATATCATAAGTAAATTACAGGATCATGGAACATACTACCTATTAGGTTTGTGGATAGAAGACTTGATGAATAAATAAAAGACACAGAGCATTGTGATCATTTTTATTACATTAAGTTAAAAAGGTTTTTTACAAATAAAACCAACATAGCCAAAATAAGAAGGAAGGCAGAAAATTGGTGGGGGATTTCATATCTCAAATATATACAGAACAGAAGAATATGAGTCATTCTCTAAGTGATAAACTAGGGAATCAAAGGTTATCAAGTTAAAGGATATGAACAGGCAGTTTTTTTTGAGAAAGAAATCAAATCTATATATAGTCATATAAAAATGTTCTAAATCACTACTGATTAGAGAAATACATATTAAAAACAACTTCAGAGTACCATCCCACACCTATGAGGTTGGTTAAAATGATAGACGAGGAAAATGACAAATGTCGGAGAGGATATGGGAAAATTGGGATGCTAATAAGCTATTGCTAGAAGTGTAAATTAATCCAACCGTTTTGGAGAGCAATCTGGAATTATGCCCAAAGAATTATGAAACTCTGTATATACCCTTTGACCTAGTAATACCACTATTATATCTTTTCTCAGAGATCAGAAAAAAAGAAAAGAATCTACATGTTCTTTGTTTAGCTCTCTGGGTTGTGATGGAATAACTGTGCCATAAGAAATGATGAAAAAGTTATTTTAGAAAAGCATTGAAAGGTTTGCATGAAATAATGCAAGATGAAATGAGTAGAACAAAAAAAAGTTGTATATATTAATAGAAACATCATTTTAATAGTAACTGTGATGACTAAGCTATTCTGAGTAATATGAACATTCAAATCAACTATGAGAGATTTATGCAGGAAAATGTTATCCACTTCCAGAGAAAAAACTGATAGTCATACCTCATCTTATTGTGCTTCATCTTATTGTGCCTTAAAATATTAAAATGAAGATTTTTGGCAAATCTGCGTCTATGAGTACCATTTCTCCAACAGCATGTGCTTTTTCTCTGTTACATTTTAGTAATTTTCTCAGTATTTCAAACTCTTTCATCATAATATTTGTCATAGCAATGTGGATCAGTAATCTTTGATGTAAGTTACTCTGTGCTATAATTAGGGACATAATTAATATCATTCATATAAGATGGCAAACTTAATTGATAAATGTTGTATATGTTCTGACTACTTCACCAACAATTTGTTCCCCCATTTCTCTCCCTCTCCTTTGGTCTCCCTATCCCCTGAGACAAAACAATATTTAAATTAGGCCAGTTAATAACTTTATGGTACCCTCTAAGGGTTCAAGTGAAAGAAAGAGTAAATCAGTGCTGCATATCTCATTATTGCCTTAACTTAGGAAATTGCCACAGCCATCCCAGTCTTTGGCAACTATTATCTTGAGTAGTCAACAGCTAATAACATTGAGGCAAGATTCTGCATCAACAAAAATGATTACTACTTCTTGAAGGATCAGATAATGTTAACATTTTTTAATGATAAAGTATTTTAAATGAGGATATGCAGGGTTTTAGCCATTGTATACTTAATAGACTATAGTACAGTATAAATATAACTTTTGTATGCACTGGGAAACCAAGACAATTTATGAGATTCACTTTATTGTGATGGTCTGCAACCAAACCTGAAATATCTACAAAGGTATGCCTGTATGTGGAAACATGTATTGTATGGTTCCATATTTATATAATATGTCCATATTATATATCATGCATGCACATATATCTATATGGCTATGTATATGTGTGTATATGTCTATCAAATGTTGACCTCTAATGCAGGGTTGGGAGGGAGGGAAAGGGGAAGTAAGAAAACTCAAAACCCAAAATATAAAAAAAAAAAAAAAACAACTTTGTCATCTAGAGAAAATTAAAATTAGAAACAATTAGCAGGTCAAGGTGCAAATAATAGAAATAATTAAATATAAACAAAATATTAAATAATTAAAAATAAATATTAAATAAAAGCATATCATATAATATAATTATGTATCTGAAGTAGGATTGAATTAAAATATTCAAGATTTTAATGCTGATTTCTATTCACTATGCTACCATCATTTGCTACAGTAACAAAAATGGTGACTTTAACAAGACCAAAAAAAAAATTTTTGGAGGACTAAATAAAAGAAAAAGGATGGCAAAGTTATCAACTGCTTATTATTATGGTTTACTTGGAAAACTCCAGAAGATAAAGGAAAAAATTAACAAAAAACAATTATTAGCTTTAGGAAAGAACAGAAATCAACAAAAAGCCAAATATTCATTATTAAAATTAAGGAAGAAGACATAGAGAAGTAAATGTCATTCAAAATTACAAATGAATGCATTAAATATCTCAAAGTTAAGTTAACAAGACACTCAGAATTTATAAAATACAATTATAAAGTCATTTTTCACAGAAATGGAACTACTCATTGTTCATGATTTTGCCAAAATAAAAATTGCATTATTGGCTAAATTACATTACAGGCTTAATGTTATGCCAAAAGTTTCAGATGATAGTAGGACTTTATAAAAATAATAGTATAATTCATTTGGAGTTATTAGAGGTAAGGATTTCAACAACAGTAATGGGGAGAAATGTAAGAACAAAAGAAATCTCCCAATATCAAAATTTACACTATATTATATGGAAATAATGATTGAAACTATTTGATATTACTTAAAAACAAATAGAACAGTTATCTGGTGAAGAAAAATATTTTCCTCAAACATACCTTATAAAAATCTGATATTAGCTTATGGCACAGAATTGACACAAATAGAAAAAAATGTTAAAGAATCCCCTATCAGTTCAAAAGATATGACCAAAAATAAAGAAGTATAAAAAGATATATGGATAAGGAATGTAAATGATTAATAATCATATGTGAAAAGCAATAAATCACTTTTTTTTTTTTGGCTGAGGCAATTGGGGTTAAGTGATTTGCCCAGGGTCACACAATCAAGAAGTGTAAAGTGTCTGAGGCCAGATTTGAACTCAGGGCTTCAGGGCTAGTGCTCTGTCTCCTACACCAACTAGCTGCCCCACTAAATCATTTTTAATAAGAAAAATTCAAACTAAAATGGTTCACAGATATCAAATTGGAAAAATATATATATTTTTAAATGTTGGATGGGACACAGAAAAATAAGAAAATATTTTTGATGGAAAAAATGGTGAAAACTAATTGTCTTACGTGAATGTAATAAAATATCATTGGGCATAATATATTACATATTAGAGATGAAAGAAACATGGAAAGAATTATGAATTGAGACAAAGTAAACTGAGCAGAACCAAGGGAATATAAACTGATTATTATAATGAAAATGAAAATAAACATTAAAGAATCAGAATGAATGTGATTACAAAGAATTGATGAAATACTCTTCTCTATGGAGGGTTAGAACACCACTATGAATATATAATAGTGTATATTCACACATGTGACATGGCTTTATTTTCGTATATTTCTTTGTTATAGGAAAATATTTTTTGGAAAGGGAAATTTAGGGAAGTTATAATGGCCCAAAACAGAAAATGCATCATATGATTATAGCTAGAAGGGACTTCAAGATCTAGTTCATCCTGCTCATTTCATAAAAGAGAAACTGAGAATAAAAAAAGTTAGATGATCTGGCAAAACCTGCCAGTATATCAAGTATTAAAAATAAAATCATTAAAATCTGACAGTTCTTCTACAGACCTACCTTTAGAAAAGATTGCCCAAGATTTGGAAACTAATGAAATTCTTAACAAAACAAGCAGAACAACTAGAATATAATCAAAATATAATGGGGAATTTAGAATTTATCCATGTAGAATATTAAATAACTCAAAAAATTAATCAGAGGGAATAAAAGATTAAGAATCTCAGTGGAAATAATAATTAAAAATGGGGAAAGAAGACGGCATAGCAGTAACAGATTTCAAAATTATATTGCTGGAAAGCAATATAATTAAAATTAATTTGTAATAAAAAATAGAAAGGCAATCAGTGAAACAGATTAGGTATGCAACAGAAAGAAGCAATTGATCTTAGAAGCAGAATGTTCAATAAACTCAAAGACCCAACTTCTTACTCTTCAATAAAAATTATTAGAAATAACTAGAAAGGAGTCTGAAAGAAATTAGGATTAAACTTTATACCATATACCAACTCCAAATGGCTACATGACTTGGATAAAAATCCACATCATGAATGAATTAGAAGAGAAAAAAAAAAGAGGCAAAAAAATTCACAACTATAAGATTTCATAACAGAGAAAACCATAGATGATAAAATAAAATAGGCAAATTTGATTACACATTATTAAAATCAATGAAGTTAAAATTAAAAACAAAATAAAAATAATTCTTACAGCAAGTTTCTCTGGTTAAGGTCTGTTATCTAAATATCAGATATAAGAAACTGATTAAAATTTATGAAAATAAAAACATTCCCTAATAGATAAAATGTCAAAGAATATGAACAGGCAGTTCCAATAAGTCCCAGCTGTCAATAACTATATGAGTATATACTCTAAATCACTAATAGGGAGTGGCACATAAAATATATGAGATTATCAAAAAGAACAAAAAAGGAAAAAGAAAATTGTTGGAGGGGACATCGGGGTACTTTAAGGCCTGGTTGGAATAGTGAATTGGTCCAGTCATTCTGAAAAGAAACTTGAAAGTACATTAATAAGTCAATAAACTGTGCATACTTTTTGAACTAGTGATACTACAATTAGATCTATATTACAAAGAGATCAACTAAAGAAGAAAAAGGATGTATGTGAACAAAAAAAAAATTGTTTTATAGTAGCTCTTTTATGTAGTACTAAAGAACTGAAAATAAAGGGGTGCTCATTAATTGGATAATGATTTAATTAAAGTATACAAATGTAATAGAATACTACTGTACGATAAGAAATTGCTAACATGAGACTTTCAGAGAAACCTAGAAAGACCAGCTCAAATTGATTTAGAGTGAAATGAGAACCTAGAGAAAAATGTATGTGGTGATATCAAAACTGTAAAGAAAAGTTACTTTGAAAGACTCAAGAACTCTGATAAAAGCAATTACCAACCTCAGCAGCAGACTACTAACAATGAAGCATGCTATCCATCTTCCAACAGATGGGTAATGAACTTAAAATATAGAATGAGATATGTATTTGTGGACATGGTCAATGCCTTGATTTGTTTTGCTTGACTATATGTATTTAACACAAAGTTTTTTTTTTTTCTTTTTTCAAATATGGGTATAGGATGTTGGGGAAGGGGAGAACAGGATCTAGTAATAGATAGTAATTTAAAAAAGAAAAGAGGAAGAAGAAAAAGGAAAAAAGGTCATTGAAGTTTTATTTTTTTAATGTGCAAAAGAAAAAAAAAATGAGCCAGTAGAAAAGTCAGAGAATTTAAAAGTTACTGAATTTATAATTAAAAGGCAGGGGTGGGGGAAGCTATATATATTAGAGATTTTTGGTTTCACACATAGTCTTTTTCTGTTTTCATTTGCATACAGAAATGCTCCTTTTATTTGGTATTTGTTAAGTTCAGAATTTTAAATTTTCATAAAAAAGATTAAGCAGTATATCATTTTTTAAAATTTAGCTTTTACAAGTCTCTTTCTTTTTAAACAATAATGTGCAATTTTAGAGACATTATTTAACTTCTCAGAATTATTGTCCTTCACTCACTGTCTACCTCAAATCCTTAAAACCTTACCTACAAAATATATTGTTCTATTATCCTTCAAGTATCCATGCTGTATTCTACAAGCCAATTAAGATGATTTTTTTTTTACCTTTACTTTTTCAAACAATTTCTGAAGTATTTCTGACATGTATATCCAATGCACACATAAGACCTAAGCTTATTCAGTGTTTTGTTATACTCTTTGTGGTCCGGATTTCTGGAATCAATATCTTCCCAAAATCATAGCAGGGATTTTTAATGTGCGAATCTGTAAGTAATAGTCTGTGATTTGGGTAACCATGAAGACCTCTCTCCACTAGATTGTTTAATCATTGTCTCTGAAATCCTCCAAGTTGGAGAGCTATTATTTTAGTTTAAGGCTTAGAAAACATATTGGGCTACTAACATTTACTCAGGGATATAGCTCAAATAACTGGCAGAAAAGTCCTAAAGGAATAGATTCAGAATAGTTAAGAGTTGATGGAGATGCACTGAATTCTGGAGCCAAAAAAATAGAGAAAAGTCTTTAAAAAAAATGGAAAATTAGATGGAACTTAGAAATAAGGTGGAGCAAAGGAATGTCTAGAAACAAACCACAAAAGAATGACAAAAGATGAAAGGAAAATGATGAAAGGAAGGTAAAAGAGCAACAAGGATGAACTCTGCCTGACTTACAGTTTTGCTTATAGATGCCCCATTTATTTCCTTTCCTCTGCTGCCTGCCATCTTACCTAGGACAGACCATTGACCTGTTATTTCCCTTTTCTCATTTCATATACATTCTCCCATAGATCTAAGATGAATGAAGAATTTTCACTTTGTAGCAGTGCAGTTCAATTCAACAAATATTCACTGTGTGGCATGAAAAACTTAATGGAGTTCAACCTTTCTCTGTTCCACAGACTGGATCTCAATTTGCAGATCCAGAAATTGGATTTGATTATCTTTCCCAAAGGTAACCAAGCCAGATGAACTGATTCACATTAACAGACTTCTTGGAAAGTGACTGCAATGTCAATGTACTTATTTACAATCATTGACAATCTCAGTTATCCACTCCAGGTACATGTCTCCCCACTTCCTAGATCAGTGTATCTGGGAAACAAATTAGTTATCAGAAATGGCTTTAGACTATTAAGGTTATGAAGCAAAGAGTTAAAATAAGCAGAAGAGAAATGAAGAAAAGGAGCTGGTTGAACACCCATGTTCCTTATTAGATTATCAAATAGTAGGTCTTCTTTGACCTCCTACTCTGGAGTTTTGAGAAATTGGACAATCACAAGGAAATAATAAAAAAAAATTTGGGGAAATGTTCAAAATCTCTAATAATAGAGGAAATTGAAATAAAAATAAAATTTAAATTTAAAAATGATAAAAGACAGGAATAATTAATATTCAAGGGATTGAAAAATATGGACACACTAATATGGAATTGAATTAAAATTCTGAGGGAAAAGTTACTAGGTTTTTCCTTTCTTCTTCCCTGTGATCAAATTATGAGCATTTAGTTTGCTCATAATTATATGAGCAATATATATCCTCCCTCCACCCACAACCCCACTAGAGCAAAGGATATAAAGTGTGTACAAAATAAATAACAAGTTATCTCAGAAGTCATTGGCAAATAGGAAGATCACAAATAAGTCCTCATGTAGGCAATTGTTTTTGAGCTGAGCTTTATCTTTAATATGTTCCCTAGTTTTCTTCAATAAAAAATAAGATTTTTTAAAAGGCCAAACTGAAATAACAAAGTTTTAATGTTTTAAAAAGCAACCTTTTTACTATGACATCAAAGAACTCATTCAGGAACAAAATTACATCTAAAATTCTGGAAGATTGTTGTTAACGTTAAAAGTCAGAAGTATAGGTTTTGTAATAGTCCCAAGAAAGATAGGAAGTGAAATTGAGGGTAAATAAAGTAGTGGTATATTTTGAAATACTCATATTCACTAGTCTTTACTCTTTGAAAAAAAAAAAGAATGAAAGATGCCCTATGTCATGTTGAATATATATAAGCTTGTTGAGGGCAAAAACTGTCTTTAAAAAACTCAGTTTTGAGTGCCACAGTTTTAGGAAGTACATTGATAGACCAGAGTGAGTGCAACCAGAATGCTGACAGACTGTGAGTCCACGTCCTATGAGTTAAAGGAATTGGATTTCTTTAACATAGAAAGCAGAAGACTAGGAGAAGGGAGAAAAGAAGAAATAGAAAGTAAATTCCTATCATGTGAAGGAGTGACTAGATCCTTATATTTGACCCTAAAGGGCAGAAGCAAGAATAGTGGGTGAAAGTTGCAAGAAGGCAAATTTAAGATTAAAATCAGGAAAATTTTCCTAATATTTAGAACTGCCCCAGAATGGAATGGACTGTCTTACAAATGGAGGGCTCTTCCTTTTTGAAGGTCTCCATACCCAAGCTAGATTACCACTCTATGTCAAAGGTAGGTGATCATAGAAATGATAATTTTTTTTTTTTTTTTTTTTTTGCTAACTAATCAAGCCTCCAGCATACCTCATATAAACCTAAAGATCTAACTTGGTTGCTGCTAATGTTAGTGAGAGTAAGGACTTGGGAGGAACATAGGAAGTTATGCAATCAGGTTTAAGCATTTCTCCTTTCACTTTCAGGCTCCAAAAAGAACCTTTTCCACCTTTATCTATTTCTGATAAATTGCTAAGGAAAGAAAATGTCTTTATTTTCCTCCCTCAAAATGAAAGAAGATTAGGTGATACATTCAATATGTGTGTGTGTGTTTGTACACACACACAGAGGTATACAGACATTTTTCATAATTACAATATTTTTAATGTTTTCAGCTTCCTCATTAACTTTCAATCTCCTTTGTCAGAAAGATCATATCATCTACATGATTAATTTACATTATCTAATATGGTACTTGGAAAAAGAGGAATGGTCCTTACTGCCTGAATGACAGACCAGCACACTAGAAATCCTTCCCTTCTTCATGATAGCTTATTCAGAATCTTCTGTTCAATTTAAAATATAAGAATGCTTTTGACCTAGAGTGCAAATAGAAAAGAACAAAAAGTAATAAGAAGTAAGACTCTGTTGAAAGAGCACAATTTTGGAGCAGCTAGGTGGTACAGTGGATAGAGCACCAGCCCTGAAGTCAAGAGGACCTAAGTTCAAATCTGGTCTCAGACACTTAACATTCCCTAGCTGTGTGACTCTGGGCAAGTCACTTAACCTCAATTGCCTCAGCAAAAAAAAAAAAAAGAAAGAGCACAATTTTTTAATTGTTCAAATATTTTTTAGAGATTTCATTGATTAAAATAAAAAGATTAACAACATTAAAAACTTTAAAAGAATACTATCCTTTGAAAACCTTTTGTAGTCATACTTCAAATAGAAAAAAAGTGCATTCTGAAACAAAGGCTCCTACAAACTATTGAATACTGAAAAAGGCAGGTCTTCAATTATATTCAGAAGTGAAGGTGACCATTTTAGGATTTCAAAGAGATACTGTAACCACAATCTAAAATATTTCCCCCTGATATTTAAGATATGAATTCTAGTTTTAAAATCCCATTAGAGGTTTTTAATAATGGATAATTTTTATAGCTTTATGCACTCTTTTCAGACTTGAGACTAACATATCTAGTACTGCCAAGAGTTGACATAAGTAAAAAATACCCTTTTTCTTTTCTATTAGAAGATAACTTGTGTGCACCCTCAGCTCTGTCAACTGTATAGTGAAATTCTTCAGAATTTAAAGTTATTGAATGAAAGAAGGTTCCAAAATGGTATACCATTCTGTATAGTTTTGTAGGATATAGCAGGTCCACATTGCAATGTGACTTCCATTCAAGGGAATCTTTAAGTCCTCAGTCTTAAATCCTTTGCAATAATACTGAGAAAATTAAAGAGAGTACAATTTGCAAAGTGTATCAAAATATGCCATTATTAAACTATGGGCCTTATGTAGCAGCTTCTTTTGAATGATTTTGTGTGGCGGATCTTCCCCATGAGAGTCACTTTTTCCTTTTAGATTTAGATTATTTACTTTCATATTCCTTCTCTATGGTACCTACAATGTACTTGAATATTTCAGGTGGCTGTGTTATTTTTCATTTAAAAAAAGAAGGGAATCTAAAAGCCTGAGAAAGAAGAAAGTCATAAAGGAAGAAAAAAAGAAGAGATTATTAGATAATGAATCTTCAACTTCTCTACAGCTGAAACTAAAAAATTTAGAAAAGTGTGGAAGATATTATATTTAGACCAATACCTCTTACCAAGATAAACTCCAAATGGATAGAATAAAACTGGTATACAAATGGTTGCCTTATTAACAAATTAAAGAAATGTGGAAAAAATTTCTATTAGATTAAGAAAAGTTTATGATCCAAAAAGAAATAGAGAAGATCATAGAAGAAAATAATTGATGTTTGATTACATAAATGGTTTTGTATAAATAAATCCATTAATACTAAAGTTAAAATGGAAACAACTAGGAAAATATCTTTTTTGCCCTAAGTTTTTCTGACAAAGGTCATTTCCATGATATATAAGGAGTTGATTCAAATTTGTAAAAATAAGATCCATTCCCCTAATGATCAATGGTATAAGTATATAAATAGGCAATTCTCAAAAGAAAAAAAACCAATCTCTTTATAGCCATATTTTAAAAATTTTCCAAATTGGTAATACTTAGAGAAATACCAGTTAATGTAATTCTGTGATTACTCCCATCAGATTAGCAAGGATTATTAAAGAAGAATGACAAATGTTGGAAGGATTGTAGGAAAATATTGCTGCATTGTAAGTGTACCTATGAATAGTACAACTACCTTTAAAGCAACTTAGAATTACATGCAAAAAGTTACTTAATAGTGAATGTTTTTCTTACCCAGCTATTAATATTAAGCCTATACTAAAAACAGATCAAAGAGAACAAAAGGTCCAATATATACAAAAATATTTATAGTAGTCCTTTTTTGTACTGGCAAAAATCTGAAAACTAAGATATCCATCAGTTGAGGAATGGCTAAACGGATTGTGGAATATGCATGTAGTAAAATACTATTCGACTCTTAAAAAATGTAGAAATAAATGATTTCAAAGGGTTTGGCTTAGGAATTAGTTTTTCTGAAAAGAAACAAAGCTTCCCTGGGCCTTGATTGGTCCCTCCCTCTCTTCATAAAGCTAGCTGGTCACCTGAGAACATGAAAATTCCCACCCATGGAACCTCTAATCCCAAAACTTGGACTTCTGAAGACTGTCATGTAACTATATCTTTCACCATATCCTGCTTTGATAATCAAACATGTTTCCATATGGAGACAAGGGGAGCCAGTTCCAAATTAAAATTGAATACCGCTATGTTATTATTCAGTGGTTTTAATTAAGTCAAATTTTTCATGACCCCATTTGGAGTGTTCTTGGAAAAGATATCAGAGTGGTTTGCCATTTCCTTCTCCAGCTCATTTTACAGATGAGGAACTTAGGCAAACACAGTTAAATAATTTGCCCAGGGTCACATTGTTAGTGAGTGTGGAGCTGGTTTTGAACTCAGCCCCGGAAATATTCACTGAGCTATCTAGTTGCCTTGTCTAGCACATGGTAGATATTAATAAATACTTCTTTCTTCCTTATTAATGCCAATACTAATACATGGAAAGACTTAAATGAATTAACTGAGAGTAAAGTAAGCAGAATAAGAAAAGCAAATTTTATATCCATCAATATTGTAAAAACAAACAATTTTGGAATCTTTTAAAAAGTGATTAAGAGTGAAGTGAACAAAATTAGGAGAGCACTTTATACTGCCTAATAGCAAACAATTTTGAAAGTTATAAGAACCAGTTTCAATGCAATGACCATCCTTGATTCTAGAGGAACAAAATTTAATCATAATGATCAATTCAGAATACAAATGAAATACAATTAAAAATACATTTTTCACTATGAACAGTGAGAGAATTTATTTTGCCTGACTACATAGGTACAGCTACAGATATAGATGTGGATGTGAATACATAGATATATCAAAAGAAATTTATGGAAAAGAAAAAAATAGATTTCTGTTTATTAAGCAAAAACTTTAGCAAAAAATGGAAGCATATTTCAGTATGAAACTAGCAACAATTTACTGCTGTTTTAAAAAATAGTCTGGGTACATGTAAATTTTTTTTACACAATACATAACCATGTTCTGTTTAATCCATTTGTTTTTCTTTTTCTCCCCTAGATACCATATTTATGGTGTATCACATCAGTTTTTTTCCCTTGCTAATTTCTACCTGTGTCTCTGTAATGGTATATACATACATACATACATACATATATATACATATATACATATAAAGAAATCATTATACATATATACATACATTTATCATAAAATACAGAAATCCATGCAAGTGAGAATGAATCTTACCTTAAATTTATAGTATGTATCTGTTTAAAAAAATGGTTTTTAAAACTGGTGAAGTGATTTCCCTGAGGTTGAACAAATAGTCATCTGAAGAAGATTTTGAACTCAGCCCTTCTTCCTAAGTCAAGGTTCAGAACCCTGTCCACCACATCACCTACCTATCTGCCTATACTGATGATGTGGTCCAGCCAGTAGGAATGATGTGAGTTCTGTTCCCATTGTCAACCTTATCCCACACAAAGTGAGGCCTGTCTTATCTTGTCAGCAGGACCAAGTCTTGCCCAGCCTATCAGTAAGGACCCTGAAAATAAGGGACCCTTCCTTCTCCTGAGCAGGTGCATTAGAGACACTCTTGCCCTACAAGTAAGCCTTATGATGAAAGCCTCCTCATTATCCCATACTATGTCCCTCTTCCTATATTCCCATCATGTAATTCCTGGTGTGGTCATAGTGCACATGTGAGTTTGTTCTTGACCTCTCCATCTCTCTAGACTCTACCCACACTTCGCCTTTCCTTCTTCTCTTTTTTTAATGGTGTCCCCTCCGCTTAATTAGCTGTGTGTCCTTTGATAAAATAAAGGACTTCTTGTGCATCCAATAACACTTTTGTGAGTTTTTCACATTCCAGAATCACTCTCTATCAGAACCTTAAATTTCATCATTGGGAGAAAGCTTCCACTTGGACAAGTCCAGGAAGCATAGGATGGAAATGGGAATTATAGGGAACTCTTTCTATCAATGCAAATCAATATTTTCTTTTTAAGTTAAAGTATTAGAGATTGGATTGAGACATAAAGAGGTTACTTGACTTGTCTAAAGGCTCTGAAGTTTCAGAGCCAGGACTTGAACCCAGGTCTTCCTAATCTGAGTTCAAGTTCTCTCTCAAGTGCTTCTCGGAGGTACAGATATATTTGAGACATTAAATTTACCTAAGAGGGAAAAAAGAAGCACTTGTTCTATCTAGTTCCTTCCAGTATTGGCTTCATAGATTCTTCTTTCAGAACCCATAATTCTCTTTAAGGGAAAGGAAAGGATAATGGGATGGACATTAGACCTAAAGTCAAGATGAATTATTGGGTTTTTATAGAATATGAAATATGGAACTCCACAATTTCTCAGTATTCCTAAGTCTCTGAAATTACTTTGGAGAAATTACAGTTCTGTTCCTATATCTAATTTGAAAAATATACCCTAATGACATGTTGAGGACAACTGCAGGTTGCAGTTTGCAAGATGGAAGAAAATGTTTAATATAGATTTTTTAGGTTTCACAAATTGGTTAAAAGGAAGAAAAATAGTCAATCCTGCAATTCATTTGAAGCAAAGAAAAAAAAATAAAACTCCACAAAGACAAAGAATAAAGGTGAAGATTCATTAACCTGAATCTGTGACTGGATTTAGAGACAAATTCTCTTTGTTTTGCTTTTCAGAGTGGCTTTTAGTCTTTAACAGATAAGCATAGTTGTAATGGCAAAGAAAGCAAGTTGAGTTTTTATTGGTCAATATGTATGGGTCAGCTCCTAAGGCACCTGCCAACACCATCAAGTCTGTAACTTACGCTGCTGAACTCTGAGCTTCAGAAGCATTAAATTTATTCTCACTTCTGAAACAAACATGGATTGAAGCATACTCCACAACATACTAGATTTGTAACAATGCCCAGAAGCATCCTATTTTGTCATGTGTGAAAGTTGCCAATAGACAACTCCCAAACCTACTTAACTCATAGCCCTAGCTATGACATCCCCCAGGAAAAATAAATGGCAAGCTTGAATAGAGTTATCAAAAAATAGTTTGGTTTCCTTTCAACTCTCTTGACTGATCAGCCAATCATTTTCTCTGGGCTATCCAATTTTATAGAATAAAGGGCCTGATTTTTCCTTGGACAGGAAAATAAAAGAGAATAAGCTTTTATTAACTTCCTTTTAGGTGCTAGGCATTGTACCAAGTAGTTTACAAATATCTCATTGGCTCCTCATATAAACAACTCTAGCAGGTAGGTGATATTATTATCCCCATTTTGCAGTTGAGGAAGTTGAGGCAAACAGATTGAATGAGTTGTCCAGCATCACACAGCTGGTGAGCAGGACTCCAGGCCAAATGCTATTCATCTAACTGCTGAAGGAGGGTGATTTCTCATTGAAAACAATATGAAATTCGTTTTCCTGATTTCACTTACAAGTTCATAAAAGAGAATGAGTGAGCCAAAAGTATGCAAAACCAGTCTATTTCCTAGAAAAAAAGAGGCTATACTTGCCACTATTCATTGTCCAAATATCAAAAGGTGAGGAGCAGTATTATTTTTATTATTCTTTGAAAAAAGCACTCTAAGCCATGGAACCTCAGGCTGAAGGGGCCAGTAAGGAACCACACCGGGAGTCCAGTCTAGGAAAGCAAAAGACAGGACCCGCTCACCGGGGCCAAGGGCAATGATGGGCTGCTTTTGATGGGGTTGACCAAGGAGAGAGAAATTCAAGAGAAAAGGATTACATTTCCAAACAATTTGTGGCACATGCAGTACAATTCCCCAACTGATTTTCTACAGTTTGTGAAGAGAAGCTGTCGGCTCTTTCTCTTTGGATTCAACAAATTGAAACAACTCTCAATATTTTGGATGCAAAGCTACCAACTATTCCGAGTCTAGAAGATGTCAAATTTGAAATATCAATTGCAAATGTTAATGGAGTTACAAATGGTCCTGAAGCCCCCTCATATCAACAGTCATCTCTGTCTCTTCAGTCTGAGCAGAAGAGTGTACATACACTGGGCCACAGAAATGTGAAGCAACAGCAGAACGTATCTTAACTGTAGCCGATCCCAAAATGGTTCAAGGAGGTGTTCCTGTGATGGCAATGAGAAATAACATGATATCTGAAGGACTGGACCCAGATCTTCTTGAGAAGTCAGATACTCCAGTGCCAACACAAAGCAAATCCCAAAGAAAGTTCAGATAGTAAATCTTTTCTTAGTGACTAAACTTCATATTGATCTTATTGAATTTATATATCTATATAATATATACATGCATAGAATGAGGGATTTTTTTTACAGCTTATATGCTTTAGACCTAAGGTGAAATCCATTTCAATTATATTGAAGAGTGATAACTTTCAGAGATTACTTCTCTTACAAAGTATTTACTGGACTAAGATTTTCCAGCTCTTCATAACAGCTTCTGATCACAAGTTGAAAAAAATATTGTCTTGGAATCATTTTAATTTGTGAAATTTTTCTATAATAACTAACTTGATTTTTTCTGACCCATAAAGAAATTAATAACCAGCCACACAGTCAGTCAAAAATTACTTCTGTGTTTTAAAAATGCAAAGGAGCTATGAGATACCAAGAAATAACAAAACAGATCATAAAGAATGAGAAAATAGAACAGAATGGGAAACATAAGAAAAATGACAGATCTGGAGAATAGATCAAGAAGAAAAATGTAAACATAATTGAATTGCCAGAAAGTTGTGACCAAAAAGATAACCTTGACACAATAATGCAGGAAATAATTCTAGAAAATTATTTTGGAGTGATAGAACCTGAGGGGAAAGTAAAAATAGAAAAAAAAAAATCTACTGATCACTACCTCAAAGAGATCCTTTATGGAAAACACACAGGAATGTTATTGCCAAATTTTGAAACCCCCAGATCAAAGAGAAAATTTTGTAAGAAACAAGAAAAAAAAAACAATTCAAATACACTGGAGCTACAATTAAAGTTGTAAAAGACTTATCAACAGGTACAATAAAAGACTGCTGATCTTGTAATTATATCTAGGGACAATCAAAAGAACTAGACCTGTGACCAAAAATATCATATCCGGTATAATTATCTGTATTTTTGAAGGAGGAAAAAATGAATATTCAACAAACTTGCAGGTTTTCAGAACTCTCTATCAATCAAACCTACTTAACAGAAAATTTAACATAAGAGTCAATATGAAAAATCAATTTTAAGGAACTTAACATTGGACAGCCTGTTTAAACATAGACAAATTGTTTATGATTTTTTCATAGTAAAATGCGTGCTTTATGTTTAAGATTCATATCAACATTAAAGCAATTCAAAAGAAAGACTGGCAGAGTTAAGTTCAAAAATAGTAGTCAGGCTATACAAATGAGGTGAAGAGGAAGAATAGATAGAGGCATAAGAGAGGGCAGGAGGACTTATAGTTCTGAAAACCTACTCACATCAGTGATAGGTTCAATAGACAACACTACATATATACCATGAAGGGTATAGCATCTTCCAAAATCTATAAAGAAATAGGGGAGGAGGAATAAGGGAGATGAATAGGGAAGCAAAAGGTGAGGGAAGAAGACAAAAAGGGATCCCTGAATAGGGAGAGGTTAAGTACCAAGGCAAGTTATGGAGCAAAATTTAATTAAAGAGGCAGCAGGGATAAGAAAAATATGTGTGTGGGTGATAATGTGTGTATGTATGTATCTATCTACATATATATAAATGTATATATATATATATTATATATACATAAATATAACTTTTCTTAACTGTAGCTTGCTTGGGAGTGGGGGCGGATATCAAAGGGGGAAAAAAAGAATAAAGTAAATAAGGTACACAGCAAAGAACCAAAGAATAATTTACAAGGAAGTAATGAAAAAGGACATTCATAAATATAATTCTTCTACTTATATGTATATGTGTGTGTATGTATACATATATATATATGTTTATATATGTATATGTATATATATGCTTGATCTGGTAATTTATTATTATATATTTTAAATCCTCCTTGATGTTCTGCTAGGCACATGAAAATGTTCTCTTTTGTTTTGCTTTATTTTGTTTTGTATTACTTTTCTGTTTTTTCAAATAGAATACATTTTTATTATCATGATAGATGAGTCACTTTTGAGAGCATATGTCTTATTACCACATGGAAATATCTATAACCCCAGTGTACTTAAGTAAAAATTGAATAGTCTAATTAAAATAAAGCATAATGCTATTACAATCACTAAGCTTTGATATTTGAATGATGCAATATAACTTAAAAGACAAAACCCATTTACTTTGAGTTTAATAGCAGATAATATATTTCTTAATTAATTCTCCCTAAACAGTCAACTTGGTTAAATTGTTGGGGCTATTTGTACTAATCATTTTAGTCTGAAAATAATTCATATGAGTTCATTTCTGTAACATTTATTAAATAATTTTTAGTCCAAAAAAATATATATATAGTTCAAATTTGTCAAATTACCTAAGGAGACTTGGAGGTGTAGTTATGAAGATGGTTCTTTTCTTGTTTATTAGAGAGCATCTTTCAGCACTTGGTCATTTTACCAAAGTCAGAGATAATGGCTACTGTTGGCTGTATATCCAATGTCCTCTTGAAAGAGTTAGCTCAGCATCTGTATTATCCTTTCTGACTAGCTGTTCAAAAAGAATAATTAATTTGCACATATTGTAGGAGCACCATTAGAGATAATCCTCTAAAAAATGGTGCACCATAGGAAATAGTTTAAAGAAGTCTCTAGAACATTTGTTATTAGGAAAATTGAAGAAATTATTGGATGGTGCTATTTCCCAATCATTGAATTGACCTAAATTTACTATTTTACCCCCAGAATTATGGAATTGTTCTATTTCTCCTTCAAGTTGAAACTAGAGTCAATGCTGTCATACATAAGACTTCCAGAATTTTTCTATTTAAAAATTTATTTAAAAAATAATAAAATAAAAATTTATTTTTAAAAAAAATCTACCAAAAATGAGCCAAGTATTAACAATAAACATCTATATCTTTATATTCTGTTGTAATTATGATATAAATTTTAAATGTTTCTCTTGATACACAACCCACTGAGTTTGCTCATATCTGTAAGCAGAATATGGCTTCTGTTAAAAAAAGATGAATGGGATCCATGTGCTTTTATGAAACATCACCCAGGCAGCACTGATTAGTAAAACTACTTTGTTTCTGAGCAATTTGCTCAAAATCATCAGCTCCATCTCCAGAAAGAGTTCAGTTCACAAGCTATAGAAATTCTCAAAGTTAGCCTCCTTTTTTTTTTAAATGAGTGATACAGTGATGGCTATTTCAATCTATAGAGTTTGGATAAGCCATCCTTTTTTTCCCCATTGACATCTTGGTACTGACTCCACACATAGTCAGCAACTAATAAATAATGATGAAATTAAATTGACTTTATATTGCCTTTCTCTGCCCTCCCACAAGTAGTGATATTTCTCTAGATCTTAATAAACACTTTCAAGTGAACAACTAAAAAGACTAAAATGTAGGCTAATAAACATCTCTACTTCCTGCCCAATAATTTACTTAATTTACTATAAAATAGCTTCAAAATTCTAGCTCTGTTTCTTAGTCTTTGTGATGTTGAGCAAGTCAACTGACTTCTTTGAGCCTCAGTTTGCTCATTTGTAAAGGGAAAGATTTGAATCAGATGATTAGATGATTACCGAGGTCACTTTAGCTCTAAATCATAGGATTTAGATATAATACATACTTTTGCTATATGGTTAATCTTGCTATTACGTTTTCAGCCATAAATAATCTTCAAAATAAGAATTAAAATATTTTAGTATATGGATGTCATCTCTTACTGGTGAAGCAGTGAATGCCAAAACAAAAAGGTTAACTTAACTTGCTTAAGAAATTAAAAATAATTTCATTTATGTCAATAAGAAATACTTACTTTGGCCATAAAAAACAAAAAAAAAACAAGCAAAAGTTTTATCAAATTGCCAACCTAGGTTCTCTCACATTCTCTGAGATTTCTTAATTAAGTGGACCTCTTGCATTCCAGATATATTTTATTACCTGGCTTTATTTTCCTTTTTTTGGTAATATGTTCACTTGGTTAAACTTCCAGTCCCACAACTTTGCATTTCCTAATTCTGTATATCTGCTGTGCTCCTTTTTCATTATAAATTTCAAGTGATTTTCCACATCAGGAAGTTTGCAAGGAGACATTATTTCATCTCTACTTCCTGCCCAATTCCGGGCAAAAAAAAGGGAAGATGTAGGAGTGCCAACTTTTCTCCCTTCTTCTCTTGATTCCTGAAACACTTTGTAAAGTGCATTGAGTAATTTGCCATTATAACCACTGGCATGAAGTACTTTCAGGGCTGAGCTCTGACACTGTATTTAGTTTGGACTTTGCTCAGCTAAAACTTCCATTTGTATGCATTTATTCTGCTGCACACATTATGTTATCAGTCACTTTCAATATTTCAGAGTCACAGCAGGCCCTTTCTGACACACATTTGTCAGAATGAACTGTCTTGATTGCTATTATTACAGACTGCAGTTCCTGAGTAAGGGGAAAAGGCTTATGGAGAGTCTGAATATTGAAACTGCCTGATAAAACAATAGACAAAACAGAATAAAAACAGAATAAATGCATACAAATAGATGTTTTAAAAGGACAGGAAAATGCAGGATTATAAAATAGACATATGAAATTCAAAAACCCATGAAGAAATATGTAATTTTTTTTAAAGGAAGGATAATGAAACATACTGAAAATTGCTCTGTTCCTATGACTATCAGCTACCTAGTGAGGTATTGCTTTCCTAGCTTTCCAGTAATCAGAAATTATTTTATTAATCATATCTTAATAATGTACTTAATTTACTATAAAATGACTTCAAAATTCTAGCTCTGTTTCTTAGTTTTTGTGATCTTGAGCTTTTTATTTACAATATATTTTTCAACATTGACCCTTGCAAAACTTTCTGTTCCAAATTTTTCCCTCCTTCCCTTCACCCCCTCTCCTGGATGGCAGGTATTCCAATACATGTTAAGTATGTTAAAATATATGATAAATTGAATATATGCATACATATGTATTCATATATATGTATATATTTCTTGCTGCACAAGAAAAAATCGAATCTAGAAAGAAAAAAAAAACCTGAGAAGGAAAACAAAATGCAAGCAAACATCAGCAGAAAGTGTGAAAATGTTATGTTGGAGTCCACATGCAGATCCCTCTCTGGGTATATATGGCTTTCTTCATCACTGAACAACTGGAACTGGTTTGAAACATTTCATTGTTGAAGAGAAACATGTCCATCAAAATTGATCATCATATAGTCTTGTTGTTGCCATCTATAATGATCTCCTGGTTCTGCTCTTTTCACTCAGCATCAGTTCATGCAAGTCTCTCCAGGCCTCTCTGAAATCATCCTGCTGGTCGTTTCTCACAGAACAATAATATTCCATAACATTCATATACCATAGTTTATTCAGCCATTCTCCAATTTTCCAGTTTCTAGCCACTACAAAAAAAGTTGCCACAAACATTCTTGCACATGTGGGTCCCTTTCCCTCCTTTAAGATCTCTTTGGTATATAAGCCCAATAGAAACACTGATGGGTTAAAGGGTATGCATAGTTTGATAACTTTTAGTTCCAAATTGCTCTCCAGAATGGTTGGATCCCTTCAGAGTTCCACCAACAATGTATCAGTGTCCCAGTTTTCCCACATGCCCGCCAACATTCGTCATTATCATTTCCTGTCATTTTAGCCAATCTGACAGGTGTGTAGTGGTATCTCAGAGTTGACTTAATTTACATTTCTCTGATCAATAGTGATTTAGAGCACCTTTTCATATGACTACAAATAGTTTCAATTTCTTCATCTGAAAATTATCTGTTCATATCCTTTGACTATCAGTTGGATAATGTCTTGAATTCTTACAAATTTGAGTTAATTCTCTATATGTTTTAGAAATGAGACCTTTATCAGAACCTTTGAATATAAAAATGTTTTCCCAGTTTGTTTCTCTTCTAATCTTGTCTGCATTAGTTTTGTTTGTACAAAAACTTTTTAACTTGATATAGTCAAAATTATCTATTTTGTGATTAATGATGATCTCTAGTTCTTCTTTGGTCACAAATTCCTTTCTACTCCACAGATCTGAGAGGTAAACTATCCTATGTTCTTCTAATTTGTTTATAATATCATTCTTTATGTCTAGATCATGAATCCATTTTGACTTTATCTTGATATACGGTGTTAGCTATGGGTCATTGCCTAGTTTCTGCCATACTAGCTTCCAATTTTTCCAGCAGTTTTTTTTTTCTTATCCCCAAAGCTGGTGTCTTTGTGTTTGTCAAACACTTGATTACTATAGTCATTGACTATTTTGTCCTGTGATCCTAATCTATTCCACTGATCACTTACTCTGTTTCTTACCCAGTACCAAATGGTTTTGATGACCGCTGCTTTATAATATAGTTTTAGATCTGGTACAATTGGGCCACCTTCATTTGATTTTTTTTTTTCATTAATTCCCTTGAAATTCTTGACCTTGTGTTCTTCCAGATGAATTTTGTTGTTATATTTTCTAGGTCAGGGTCAGTAAAATAGTTTCTTGGGATATAGCACTAAATAAATAGATTAGTTTAGGTAGTATTGGCATCCTTATTATATTTGCTCAACCTATCCAAGAGCACTTGATATTTTTCCAATTGTTTAGATCTGACTTTATTTGTGTGGAAAGTGTTTTGTAGTTTTGCTGATTTTTATATATAGTATAGTTCCTGACTTTTCCTTGGCAGATAGATTCCCAAATATTTTATACTATTGACAGTTATTTTCAATGGAATTTCTCTTTGTATCTCTTGCCATTGGATTTTGTTAGTGAAGTATAAAAATGCTGATGATTTATGTGGATTTATTTTGTATCCTGCAACTTTGCTAAAGTTGCAGAATACAAACCTTTAAAAACTTAAACTTTGCTAGTGAGGTATTGCTTTCTTAGCTTTCCAGTAAATCAGAAATTAGAACAGATTTTGTTAATGTAATTATTATTGGAAGGACTTTAAAATTCATCATTCCTACTCTACTGCCCTGCACAGAGGTGACATTGACAAAAAAATAAACAAGCTCTACCCTCCAGAAAATATAGTCTATTTAAGAGAATTTTAATCCTATTGATGAAATTAAGTCATAAATCCTCTGTTAATTCCTAGAGTAAAAAAAAATGTTCACAAAGGACCAAGAATGGGTCTCTTCTTTCTCAACTAAATAAAAACTCTAAGGAAATAACAAGGTCCATTGGTTTATCTTTCATGTTATTATGTGATTGGAATATGGCTAAACAGACTAAAAAGAAAAGGGAAAGTATGCTTTATGAGAAATGTGTTCTATTTGATTTTCATTCCCCTAAACCATTCCATTCTACTCCAAATTATAGGTCAAAATAATTCTAAAATTAATTCCATTTAACTGCAAGTGCTTCAATATGCAGATATATAGTGAGCAAAAGAAACCAACAGCAGATACCCTAGAAAGGGACAGAGATTTTAGAACAGATAGAAATGAAAACTTAAAATTCATGTAGATATCCATTTGTCAAGTCCTGAAATAAATGTACCTCATAAGTAAAGAATAGAGTATCTTTAATCAAGATATAACAGGATGCCATGAATCATCTAAATATCTGAATACATGGATGTCCCAATTGGAAATTTATCAAAAAAAAAAAAAAAAAAAAGGAGGAAAGAGGGAAGGGATCACATTAGGTGGGCAGGCCTGTTGGTGAGACCCTAACCCCATTTCATTCCAGATTTTTTATCTTTGATGATCTAACTTGCCATAAATCCCAATGAGGAATGAAAGCACATGAGCAGCTACTTTGGCAACTGATCAGGCTCAAAAAAGTTTTGTTTACAGATAAAGTCCCAGGGTGGGGACTTAGCTCAACCTAATTGAGAGTAAAGGCCTCAAGAGCAAAAGTGGCAGGACAAAATTCGAATTCTGACATTATTAGGATTATTCAGAGGGAGGTCCTTTCTTACTGTTAGTTTGTCCTTTTGACACTGAAGTCACATTTAATATTCCAATATGACAATATTCCTGTCAAATTTATTTTTTTAATTTTCCTAGCAATATAAGAATGAAACCAACAGGAAGAATAGCAGGAGAAAATAATTATTGAAATCAAAGGGCAGACAAAGACTAAGTTACTCAATATTCCCTATGCCATTCACATACACAATATGTACCTTACATATTCATGTAATTGTGAACAAGTACATCCCCCTCCATAAAAGAGATGCCAAACTTTGAACTCTTCTTTTGTGTGACTATGTGTTATCTGTCATTTTTAGGTTATAAAATATTCTCAGATCAGCTTTGTGTCATATTCAGTGCTCTGAACATTGTTCAAGTTTAACAGATGATTACTAAAAATAATCTTGAAGCCACATTTTACCAAGTGTTTAAGGATCCTAAAACTCATTTCTGGATGAGTAACTTTCACTAGCATTTTTCCTCTAGGCTATGTTAATTACAGTATATGTATTGCATTAATTATCTCATTTACTCCCCTCAGTGCAGAAAGACATGAGACTAGATCAGGGATTCTTTACCTTAGACAGGTCATAAAGTCTATTTACTCTTCTCAAAAGAATCTTATAGAGACAGGTAGATGATGGAGTGATTGGAGCACTTGGAATCAGGAGAACCTGAGTTCAAATCCAGCCTCAGATACTTGGCATTAGCTATGTAACCCTGGACAAGTCACTCACATAAAGGAAAATACTTGGAATTAGTCAGTAAATATTTGTTAAGTTCCTATTTTGTGCCATACACTGAACTAAGTGCTGAGGATTTTTAAGGGCATAAAACAGCTATTATATTGCTATTATATTGAAATAAATGTACAGATTTTTTTGCCATTCATGTTCATGGACCCTTTAAAATTTATCCACAGATCACAGAATTCAATGATTAAAGATCTCTAAGTTCCTTTCTAGTAGATTACTAAACTTTAGTCTTATTAGTACTTTCTTAAACCCATACTCAGAGGTCAAGATTTGGGCCACAATTCCAGCCAACTCTGCCCCCTGTTTGAGATGATAGTCTCAAATTCTGAGAAGTGTTTCTTCTTGTTTTCATGGTTGTGTTCCTATTCAAAATGTTCCACTTAGGTCTTTCCTTGGAGGCCTATCTGGATGCTTCATTGAGGGCAGAGTGCTATGGCTTGATTACCTAAAAGTATAAGTTTCTCAGTGGAGCACAGAACACAGCTGCCAATTTCCTTTGGAGGGCAATCAGTATGTTCATTAGAAACTGAGTTGAAAGAAAAAATTAGTTTGTGCCAAGTCACTGACCTGGATCCTGTTCAAAATGAGTGTACCACTGAAATGGACCAATCACTTCCATTTCCCATGGGCCCCTTTCTGAAGAGCCTATCCTTTTTCCCTTTCCCACTGTCCTGCTAACAATGACAAGATTTGAATTGGGAAAGAGAATATGACCCTTATGGTCTCACATCTTCAAAACGTTGCCAAGTCCTACTTTGTTCCCTCTTAGAAAATGGACAAGGAAGCTTCACTGGAGACCATACTTTTTAAATAAATAGACAGATTTTATTATTATTATTATTGGCAATTTTTCATAGAAATGTCACTGAGCTATTGAAGTAAATTCAAAAACTCCATGAACCAAGCCAAAAGTTTTATGAACAGTGCCAGGAAACATGGATTGAATCAATATATTTGGCCATTGAAAGGCAGTAGACATACCTCAAGGAACCAATCAAATCTTTAGAACACTTTTCATATGAGGCCAAATTAAAAAAAAAAAGCCAAGTTTCTGACTCTGAACTTGAAAAAAAAATTTTCACTGAGCTATAGACAGTGAATCACTTTCTCTGAAGACTGTTTAGTTTTAGTCACAATATATTTTTAAATTAAATGTTATACACAATCCAGAATTAATCTGAAAAGGAGAACTTTCTAGAGATTGAAACTTTAAAAAAATACTTTATTTGAAAAATGTCATCTTCCACAAAAAGTCTGATAAGTAGAAAAGGTTATCTTTTATTTTTTTAGCTTCTGAGTTGCTCTATAAGTCCCTGTGCACTAGATGATTGACAGAGTGGAATAGAGACATCAGAAAAAAAAGAAAGATAATGAAGATACCGTAGGCAGAGTTCAGACCTATGCACAGTGTAATCTTCAGTGGGAATTTCCATTCCTTCTCTTGTACTCTTTTAAATTTTAAATTAGACATCATTGTTAATAGGCCTCAGTACTGACAGAAATTAAGGGCTAATTCGTAAATTGAAAATCTGATCAAGATGTGAGGTCTAGATCTTTAGTATTCTATATAACTTGTTGAGGTTTTAATGGTCTCCATTCATAATAGAATTCCTGATTCACTACAGAATAGGTCTATATGTCATTCCTTTGTTTTAATATCAGCATTGTTACTTTTTAATAACAGTAATTTTATTTAATAATTTAATGATAATTTTATTTTCCCCCAGTTACATATAAAAACAATTGTTGTATTTGTGGGTTTTTTAAAGTTTTGAGTTCCAAATTCTCTATTTCCCTTCCTCTCCCAAAGACAGTAAGCAATGTGATATAGCTTCTATATGTGCAATCATAAAATATTTCCATATTAGTCATTTTGTGGAAAGAAAAAAGGAAGGAAAGGAAGGAAGAAGGAAGAGACAGAGGAAGGAAGAAAGGAAGGAGGGAGGAAGGAAAGGAAGGGAGGGAGGGAGGGAAAAAGTGAAGGAAGGAAGGAAGAGAAGAAAAATAATGTATTTCAATCTATATTCTGACAGCGTAAGTTCTTTTTCTGAAGGAGCATATCATTTGTCTTATCATGAGTTCTTTGGGGTTGTCATAAACCATTGTACTACTGAGAATAGCCAAGTCATTCATATTTCTTAATCATATAATATTGCTATAATTGTGTACAATATTCTCCTACTTTTGCTCAATTCACTTTGCATCAATTCATGGAAATCTTTCAAGGTTTTTCTGAAATTCTGTATGTTATTCTTATAGCACAATAATATTCCATTCATATCATATACCACAACTTGTTCAACCATTCCCCAATTGATGGACATCTTAATTTTGAAATCTTTGCCACCACAAAAAGAGCTGCTAAAAATAGTTTTTGTACAAACAGATACATTTCCCTTCTTAAAAAATATCTTTAGGATACAGACCTAGCAGTGGTATTGCTGGATCAAAAAGTATACACAGTTTTATAAGGCCTTTCGGCACTGTTTTAAATTGCACTCCAGAATGTTGGAATCAGGTCACAACTCTATCAAAAATGCATTAGTATCCCAGTTTTCTCATGTCCCCTCCAGTATCTATCATTTTCCCTTTTTGGTCATGGTAGCCAAACTAATAGATGTGAGGTGATACCTTAGAGTTATTTTTAATTTGCACTTCTCTAATCAATATTGATTCATATAATTATAGATAGATTTTGTTAGAAAATTGTTCATATCCCTTGATCATTTGTCAATTGGAGAATGACTTGTATTCTTATAAATGTGACTCCATTCTCTATATATTTGAGAAATGAAGCCTTTATCAGAGATGCTTGCTGAAAAGATTTTTTCTCAATTTTCTTCTTTCCTTTTAATTCTGGCAATATTGGTTTTCTCAAAAACTTCTTAATTTTATAAAATTGCAATAATCCATTTTATATTTTGTCATGTTCTCTATCTCTTGTTTGTCCCTAACTTCTTTTCTTATCCATATATTTGACAAGTAAACTAATTTATGCTATCTTAATTTGCTTATTATATCACCTTTTATGTGTAAATCATGTATCCATTTTGATATTATCTTGGTAGACATTGTGAGATGTTATTCCCAGTTGCAGCCAGTTTTCCCAGCAGTTTGTTTTGTCAGATAATGAGTTTTTGTCCCAAAAGTTTGGATCTTTAGGTTTATTAAACACTAGATTACTTTAATCATTTATTATAATATATTATGTGCCTTTAATAATAATAATAAGCATTATTATGATGAGAGTTTCATAAATGAAGCAAACTATTATTGATAATGCTTCTTCCTGAATCAGGATGGGACAGTATTTAGACAGTATTTAAAAAATGAGAGGTTATTCATATGAATTATGTTGAAAAATGAATATATTTTTTAATTTTTAAAAATATTTATTAGGTTTCAATATTTACTTTTATAATAGTTTAATTTCCATATTTTCCTTATTCCCTCTCCTCACCCTTTACCAAGATGGCAATTAATTTGACATAAATAATACATGTACAATTATATTAAAAATATCTCCACTTAGTTCATGTTGTGAATGAAGAATCAGAACAAAAGGGAAAAATCTTAAAAAGAAAAAAATCACCAAAAAAGTGAAAATAGTATGTTTCAATATGTAATTGAGTGTGGATAGCAGAGAAATGGATATTCTTAACAAAAAAAATATTCAGTATCAAATTTCTTTCTAATTATACTTTAAGTTCCATTTAAGGTACTGTCTCAGTAAAAATTGTCTACATGAACTACATAAAATTATGGCTTTCTTTCAAATTATATTGTTTTTCTGTATATGAAGCCACTTTTAAATAATATTTTTGAATGACCAGGAAGTACCTAGTCATTTTTCTAAATAAATTCTATATTAGAGCCAGTGCTCAAATTGAAAAGATATAAGGTGATTTGTGTAATCTCCTTCTGAAAGAAATGAGAAAGTTATATAGAATATCTTCAGGAGCAGATTTAATTGAGATATTTGGGGGAGGGGGGGAAATAAGAGGATAGCTTCAAACCTTACAGAAGGGAAAACATAGCAGCCCTTCCCACTTTACATAAAACATAAAATTCCTTCCTATAGAAATGGAGTTGACATCAAACAACCACATTAGGATTTTAATCTTTCTGCCCCTCTAAAAGGAAAAGTTCTTTCTTTTCTTGTTTCTTTGTCCAATAACACCAAAACAAACTACATTCAAGGAAAAAGCACCACACTTCATTTCTAGGAAACGAAGCAATGGGATTTTAGCTGAATTGCCCCAAAACATGATGGCTTGCTTAAATCCTCAATAAGGATGTGATCCCTAATGAAATGACATTCCCTTCTAAGCATGACTGGTTTCTATACTAAGAAAATGGTCAAAAGGCCTCAGTGTATGTCAATGTATTGACACAGTCAGGCACAATTATCAAGCAGCTAGGACATTTTGAAGCAGACTATTTTAATTTAGTTTGGTTCATTCCTGCTGTTGCATTACTGTTCTAATTTATAAAATCAGCATTCATTCTTTCAGCTATACAAAGATGAGTACAACAGAGCTTACAATAAGAGAAGGAAGGGAAGACAGCTGTCACTTACATAGTGCAATAGTTTGCAAGCTTTTTACTGTTGCATCTCATTTGAGCCTCACAAGAATGCTAGAGAAACTACAGATAATATAGGAAGTGAAACTGATGCTTAGAAGGAAAAGTCAGGGTTTGTAAATGGCAGAGGCAAGATCCAAAGTCAGGTCATCCTGGATCCAACTCCAATATTCTAACCACACAGCCTCTTAATGGAAGAGTAGAGAGATGGGATTTTAGGAACATCATTTACTCTAATGCAATAGATCAAAATTGTTGTAGAAATTAATCAATCAGTCATTATTTATTAAAGACCTACTATGTGCTAAATGCTGGGGATTCAAAAAAAGGCAAAGCAACAACAACCAAATACTCACCAAGAACTCAAAATTTAATGGGGGAGACAACATGCACACAACTATGTAAAAACAATATATATATATATATATATATATATAGGAGAAATTGAAGATAATTAATAGATGGAAGACAGTAAATTAAGTAGGATTAGGAAAGGCTCTGTAAAATGTAGTATTTTAACTAGCACTTGAAGGAAGTCAGGAGGCAGAAATGAGGAGGAAGAAAATTCTAGGCATGGGGATCAGTGAGTGAAAATGCCTTGAGTTTTACAGTAGAGAGTCAATGTCACTAGCTAGAGGGAAGATGGTTATAAGAAGAGGAATATATTCTGCCATAGCTGTACATATTGATTGATCAGGGCTTTTGAAGTATGGGCAGTAGTATGCCTTGGTATGCTCTTTGCCTACCTGATTAAAATAATAGTCAATTATAGGTTCAAAGGTCTAAGCATGTCTATTGGAAAATGGCATTTTTCTTAGCAAAATGCATACTTTCTCATCATTATTACTGATGAAGTTCTAAAAATAGGAACTATTAGTGATGAACAAGAACAAAAATAAAGGAATAGGCATTTGCAAAAAAAATTAAAGCTAATATTACTATTTATAGATAATACATATAGTGATTTGATTAAAAAATAAGATAAAGGAATAGGACATATACACATATACATAGTTTCTAGATATTATGGACAAAAATTTGGATAAAAATATTGAAAAGAACAATGTCATTTATTATAAAGAAAATTAAGCCAGAAATCTTTGGCTTTCATTTATTAAGACAAATAATGCCTATATAAAATCGACTATGAAATAATTACACTAAAAATAAGGGAAGGTTTTATAAAGAAAATTAGCTGTACTCTCTAAAATCACTTCTACCTTAAATGTACTATCATCAAGAAAAGTGTGCTACTTTATTAAAGTGATAAAATTTACTAATATTGAAGAACAAAAGAAAAAAGAATAACAAAGGCACAAATCATGTGACAGGAGAGGGAAAAATAGGCAACCTGTCCTGCTTCCTTTGTCACTATGCTACAAAACATTAATTATCAAAATCATCTCATTCTTGAGTTATAAGAGGGAAATTTCAATAGAATACAATAATAGAGCATTAAAATCAGAAGGTGACAATGTGTAATGTTTGATAAGCATATGATCAATACATGAAAAGTAAGGAAGGGAATCACTATTTTGTAAAAACTTTGAGGAAATTGATTTAGCATTATGGCAGCATGGATTTTGTTTCAGCAAAACACTTAGTCTCTCTTCCACCAAAGAATGTGTCTCCCATAAATATGTCAAAAATAGGCAAGACTAAAAATAATAATAATAAAATAAATAAAATTTTTTTAAATAGGCAAGATTCCTTAAAAAATGTAACAGAAAATCTTGTTTAATCACTTTGTGAGGGTCATTAATATCAGGAAAGCATAAAACAAGAAGGTAGGTATATATCCAAAATGTTTACTACTGCAATGAAGGGAACCCATCACTGAATCACTGATTCCAAGTTGAAGACTTGGTTTTCAATGGGAATTTGTAAATATGTATATATATACCTATATACAAATGCACATAAAGAATGATCAGGCAGACACTCCTACTTATAAATGGTGTTCTGGTAATTATATCAAACCTGAAAACATTGCAATGCTTCCTACCTAAGAACCATAACCAATAAAAATTTTCCTACAATCCAGAAAGGAAAAGCTAGATAATTAAAAAGAATGCCTATCATCCAGATCATTACATATAATTCAATTACAGAGCTCATCCATCAGTGTTTGAGTGTATGTGTGTACATAATTTTATCATTATTAATGACATTCAATAAAGGGAATTATTATTTGCTTTATCTGTACTTAAGGACCATGAGACCTTTCCATCTGACTTGCAGCAGAAACTTGCTACATGTATTATCCATTCCCCATAAAAATGTGAACCTTTTGAGACAAGGACTGTTACTTTTTGCTTTGTTTAGCATTGGTCTTTGTACATAGTAAGCACCCAAAAATAAATGTTTTATTCATTCATTTATAGATAATCTTAAACAGATACTACAAATGGTTCAATTGAGATTTAGGAAGAATAAAATAGACTAAATTGCTTTTGGGAAATAAAGAGCTTCTTTAATGATTGCAAACTTTTTCCTGATACAAAGAACCATCTTTTAAACACTAGTATTCGACTAGAATTATGTGGCTTTGTGGCTATAGAACACTCTAGTCTATTTTCTACTAGAGGTGAAAATTCAAAACATAATCCTTAAAAAGCAATGGTGAAAAGCATGGTGAAGGTTACCAGACTCTAACACATAATTTAGAGGTGACCTAGAAAGAACTATAGTTTTGTTATTATTGTTGTTGTTCGTTTGTTTTGTTTTGTTTTATGTGGTAGGAATGTATGATTGTAAAAAATGAATTAATCTACAATGAATGAAAAAATGAATTAAGCTGCAGTGGATAATCCAAGAAAAAAATTCATATGCTCCAATGTTATCAGTAAGATGTTTAGATAAGGAAAGAAAGGTCTCAAACTTGTTAAGTGGAGATAGCCCCTATCTCATCCACTTATGGAAAGACATAAACAAGAATTTTAAATACAATGGTCAGATGTGAATGGGTTGTGATCTGCATACTTGAAGAGAATTCAGATCCATTCTAGTTAACTAATGATTTAAATAGAAAAAATAATATGTATGTGAAAAATAGTTTTATACTATTTGTTACTGTTATAAAGAAGAGAAAAAAATTTTATCTTTTGAAAAACAGGGGGGCCGCTAGGTGGTGCAGTGGATATAGAGCACCAGCCCTGAAGTCAGGAGGATCTGAGTTCAAATTTGGTCTCAGACACTTAACATTTCCTAGCTGTATGACCCCAGGCAAGTCACTTAATCCCAATTGCCTCATCCAAAAAAAAAAAAAGAAAAGAAAAGAAAAGAAAAATAGCAGGAAACATAGATGGATTTTATCACATAAAAATGGAGAATTTTTCTAGAAAAATCATCTTGGTTAAAAATCTTTATGATAAATACTGTACTGGAAAGACTATCAAATTTTGTAATCAGAAAACATGAATTTGAATCTAGGTTTTACTACTTAAGATATGTATGACCTTGTACAAATTATTTAACTTCTCTACTCCTTCCTCAGCTTCCCACCCCATTTTTTTTTTATGTCAGAGACTTGAACAATATGATCTCTAAATTCCCATGCAGTAGTACATCCTATTATCCAATTTTGTCTAGGACTAATCTTTCCTTTAATCTACCCTTTCTCTAATGCCCTCTCACTTTTCCCTTTCCCTCATATTTCTTTTCTTTCCCTTCCCATAGGATATCATACCATCTTACTTGAGGGTGCTCTGCCTAAAGAAATATAAATTTGGATAGCAGAAACTTCACAAAATATCTTGGGCTTATGGACTAGATTTCTTTCTTAAGGACCATACCTTAAATCCAAATCATCTGGTTTTCATTGATTGGCTAACAATAGGTCCTAAGCCAAAGCCCACACTTAGTTATTGTTTGAGCCCTGATTGGCTCAGAGTGAACCATAAATAGCAATTGTTTCTATTTTAACTAGAAATCCTGAGGGTCTTCCCCTGACATATTGATTTTTTTTTTTATACTAGATAAAAGAGGCTGTTCTTTGCCTCATTTCTTACATAGCTTTAATCGCTGATAGGAGAGATCTGTTAAAGGCCTTAACTTTAAAAGGCCTAGGCCTCCCTCTATCCCCCGAGCCATCTTTGGTCATCCTGATCTCTCTCTTGCCACTGGACCCAGCTGGTTCCACAGGTAAAAGTGAGAAAAGTGACCTTGCCCAGCCCTCCCTCACTTAAATCCAATTCACTTGCAGGTCATGGCATCACTTCCCTGATATATATACACATTGTTAATGTATTTCTATAGCAAATTCTGTCTGTACATACTCTTCCTCTCTTTGACTAGTACACAGAAGTGAGGTCAAAAAGTCAGTCCTTCCTTCCAGTTCCTCATTTTTGTTTGTATAGACGTCTATTTGCCCACCCTAATTCTGTGAGATAAATTCCCCTAATCTTCCTTCCCTTCCTACTCTTCCCCACATTTTCCATTCTTCTCTTAAGATCAAGACAACAGAACCATTTCTAGGCTTTTAATCCAATTAGGCCCCCTCTATGTGATGATTATAAGGTTCAGAGGGAACACTTGTGCTAGCTATCTCCCTATATTCAAATGTAAATACTTTGTCCTTATTTAGTCTCTTATCATTGTTCACTTATGTTTAACTTTTTATATTTTTCTTAACTGCTATATTTGAATTTCAAAGTTTCTATGCAGCTCTGATCTTTTCATTAGGAATGCTTGGAACTCTCTATTTCATTAAAGATCCATTTATCCCTTATAGAATTTTATTCAGTTTTCCTGGGTAAGTTATTCTCAGCTATGTCTATTTTTTTGTTTTCTGGAATATTGTGTTACAAGCTATCGTCTCCTTTATGATGATACCTGAAAAATCATGTGTTATACTACTGCTCCTCAGCATTTGAATCATGATTATGGTAATTTTTTCTTTGACCTGGAAACGCTTGATTTTGGCTATGATATTCCTAAGTTTCCATTTTGGGATCTAGTTCAAAAAATAACTCTGTTTCTAAGAATCTAAGCAGTGTTCTTTTAAGATTTTTTGAAATATGGTTTCTAGACTTTTTGTCATAGAAATCAGATAGCCCAATTGTGTGGCTTTGTGACTATAAATCACTATAGTCTATCTTTTACTATAGTGGAAAATTCGAAACATAATTCTCAAAAAGCAATGGAGAAAAGCATAGTGGAGATAACTATATATACTATAAAACATAATTAAGAGGTGAACCAAAAAGAGCTATAGTTTTATTATTGATGTTGTTTTATTTCATTATTTTGTTTTTGATTTTGGAGGGGATGGTTTTTTAATTTTTGTTGACATACTTTACATTTTCTTCTTTTTTTTCCAGTCTTTTGATTCTGTTCTTTTTCTTGTTGTATAATGGAATCGGTGATTTCTGTTTGTTCCATTATAATTTTTCATGGAGTTTATTGTTTGGGCAAGGTTTTGTACCTCTTGTGTCAAGTTATTGATTCCTTTGCAATTCTTTCTTCTCATTTCTTTTCTATCTTTTCCTCAGACATCCTCATTTTACTTACAGAAACAGTCTAACTCTTTAAAAAAAAAAAAAAAAAAAAAAAAAAAACTCTTGCTTCATCTCTTTGAGGAATTCTAATTGACTTTTTGCCCTAACTTGTGTTTTCCTCAGGGGCTTTCCTTATAGAAGTTTTACTGTCACTTTCTTCTGCTTTTTTGCCTTAAGCTTCCCTGACATAATTTGTTTGCTCATTCTCCTAGCCTCTTGATTTTGGGCAGGATGTTAGGTCTGGGTTTTGACACATTGCTGGAGGGAAAGTCTAGGTTAGGCCTATTGCTGCTTCCTTGAGGTATTGAGTTCTTCCAGCTTCTCAAGGACTGACTGGGGACCTGCAAGCTTTTAGTGTTCCCAAAGTGGACTGATCTAAGGCAAAGTACACTTGCTACCCTTCTTGTCTGAGACCTGAAAGTTCCTGACCAGGATTTGGATTCTGTCCTTATCAGCCATCTGGAAAGTTATAGCTGAGATTCCTGCCCTGGTTATTCCCTTAAAGGCTGGGCTAAATGCTAGGTTTGAGACTACACTTGCTCCTAGGTCTGAGCCATACCACTACTGCTTGCTCTTTCTCAGGACGCTCCCTAGGGCATCCCTACCTGTAGGTCCTTTTCTCAGTCTCCCCTGGATCTGTGATTTATAACTGCCAGTTGGCACTTGTTCTTATTGCATTCATTCAATATTGGTCTGGGGGTCCCCTGCCACCATTTACAACTTCTCATGAGGTGCTCTGAAGCATAATGTGCTACTGACCTGATCTTGTCCCCAATGTCTGCAGATTTCTGTTTCCAAAATGACTTACCTTGACTTTGTTTTTCTACATTTCCCCCATGATGATTTGGTCTGCTGAATTTTCTAGATCTATTTGGAGGATAATTGTTGTTTGTGAAAAGAAGAATGGAATTTGCTATACTGCTTCCTACTATTCTGTCATCTTGTCTATTTCTTCCCAGATTGTGTTTGGTGAAGGATTCTCCTATCCCCTGGGTGTTGTTTTGTCAACTAGAACTTGAAATGATTGCTGTTTTTATCGATGTGAAACAAATTGCAACTCTTAGATGACTTAAGAAGACACTTCAGGAGTCGCTTTGAACCAAAATAGAAACAAAAATCTCTTTAACAGCTTTCTAGCAATGATCCAGGATAGATTACAATAGTTTGTCCCTAGTCTTATGCATGAAATCTTTCAGAGCTTTCTCATCTTTGGAATAACACTCAAGATTCCAGGATTGTGCCATGGCACAATGAGACATCATTGTGAAATCTGATATGTTTCCTCCATTGCCTTCTTCTGTATAATCCCCAGGTCATTAATGTCCTTAAACTGTATTTTCTAGAACCAAACATAATACTTTAAATGACAAGTGAGGAAGGCAGATTATAATAGTTCTATCAGCTCCCTATTCCTGGAAGCTCTTATTACAAGCCAAGATTGCATTAACTTTTTCAGTTGTCATATCACTCTACTGACACAAAATCAGCTAGGAATGCACTAAAACCTTCAGAAATTTTTCATAACAATTTCTCCTTATCTGTGTCCCTCATCCTATAGTTGGAAAATTGATTTTTTTGTACTTAAATGCAAGACTTTGCAGCTTTCTTATCTAATCTCTCATCTATTTTATTTATTTTATTTGGTAGAACAGTATCTTAACTGACAAATTTAAAACCTAAATTTTTATTTTTAAAAAGGCTAGGCTGGAATATTTACCTCATGAACAATACAGAGTGTTTTTATTTCAATTAAATCACTCTGTCTCTGACACCAAAGTGGCTTGTCAGTAGTTATCTTACCTGAAAAGTCAGTTTCTTCAGTTTCTAATTCACTGTTTCCTCTTTCATTCTTCTTGTACCTTGCTTAAACTGACCCTCCTCAGCTTACTTCAAGTGATTTCTTTGAGTCTTTTCTTGTCCATTCTTCTCACAAGAATGGTCCACAAAAATATTGCAAGTGTTTTGGCAATCCCAATAAATGGTTTGGTATTGATTGCAAATAATAGCTAATGATCTTATTAGCTAACGTTTCTAGAGAATTTCAAGTTTTCCAAAGTGTTTTTCCAAATCTTGTCATTTTATCCTCACAAAAGCCCTATAAGATAGTTGCCCATTTTATAAAATGAGGAAACTGAGGCTGAGAAAAGTTAATTATCTTGTCCAGTACAAGAATCAAACTTAGATCTTCCAATTACAATTCTCTACTCACTATACCACCTAAATGGCATTCAGGGCTATAAGTATCAGAGAAATAATATACCAGTAAAACACATCGAAAGGCCAGATCTATAATCCATAACTGTTTCAGATCTTATTCCTGTAAATTAATTGATCAGCATCATTTAACTTAAACCCATATTTGATAGCATCTACTAACTTGGCCCCTTCAAGAAGCAGAGCAGGAAAGATTTTTTGAAGATCTTTCAAAACATTTCAAGTTAACTTTCAGAATTAATTTCCTCCCATGACTCCCCAGTAAGTTTTCTGACTCGTCCATTCTCTTCTTCTCTGCCATTATGTGATCTATTGCTTATTGCTACACTTCTTATTTAATTCTAGTCCTTTAGTAAAGGCTGACTAGCTTCCTGCAAATAGCATAGAAACCAAACTCCTTTCTTGATTAATTTATAAGGACATGTGGTATATGGCAGAAAAATGCATTAGATCTGAAGTCAGAAAAACTGTTTCAAAACCTAGCTCTGTATGGATGGCTTTAGAGATGTCCTCATCTATAAAATAAGGAAGAGAGATTGTAAAATAAGCATGTATATTATCACATACAACCTTTATATCTTAGGGCTAAATTCCATAAAAAGAGAATAAGTATGAATCAGTAGGTTATATTATGTTCATCCATATATGTGAAATATGTTTATGTGTATATGTACATTTGAGAGATAATGTGGCTAGCATAATATAGATAAAACAGGCCTCAGATCCAGAAAAACGTGGGTTTAATTCCTGCCCCCAACAAAACTGTCTGTGTGACTTTAAGTGAATCTTTTAATCATTAAGTGCTCATTTGTTCAGTCATTGAGTCATATCCAACTCTTGGTGACTCCATGAACCATAGTACACCAGATTTTCTATCTTCCACTATCTCTTGAAGACTTTACAAGTTCACAGTCATTGTTTCCATGACATAATCTAACCATCTTATCCTCTGCCATTCCCTTTTTTTGCCTTCAATTTTTTCCAACATCAGGATCTATTCCATTGAGTCCCCTCTTCTCATTATATGAACTTTAACTTCAGTGTTCCACCTTCCAGTGAATTACCTGAATTCATTTCTTTAAGTGTTGACTGATTTGATCTCCTTACTGTCTGAGGGACTCTCAAAAGTCTTCTCCAGCACCACAGTTTGAAAGTGTTGATTGCACAGCACTCAGATTTCCTTATAGTCCAATTCTTACAGCCATACATTGCCACTGGAAAAATCATAGCTTTGACCAGATCTTTGATGGCAAGATGATGTCTCTCTCTTTTTTTTACATGCTGTCAAGATTTGCCTTAGTTTGCTTTCCAAGGAGCAAGCATGTTTTAATTTCATGGCTACAGTTGCCATCTGCATCTCTGAGCCCAAGAATATAAAATCTGACATTGCTTTAGTTTCTCTATATTCCCAGGAAGTGATGGGGCCAGTTGGCAAAATCTTACATTTTGTTGTTGCTGTTGTTGTTTTTAAATGTTAAGCTTCAAACCAACTTTTACACTCTTCTCTTTTAACCCTCAATCAAGAGGCTTCTTAATTCCTCTTCACTTTCTGCTTTCAGAAAGTGAATTGTTATCTGTGTATTTGAGATTGTTGATATTTCTCCTAACAATCTTAGTGCTGGGTTATTATTCATCCAGCCTAGCATTTCAAGTGATGACTCTGCATTCAAGTTAAATAAATAAGATAACAATATAAAACCTTGATCCTTTTCTAGTATTAAACCAATCAGTTGTTCGATGTTTGGTTCTAACTATTGCTTTTTAACAAGTTCTCAAGAGACAAGTAAGATGACCTGATATTTCCATCTCTTTCAGGACTTGCCACATTTTGTTGTGATCCACACAGTTAAAGGCTTTAGGGTAGTAAATGCTTTTTCACTTGCTTTCTTCATAATGCAGCCAATGTTGTCAATTTAATCTCTAATTTCTCTACCTCTTTGAAAACTAGCCTGCTTTTCTGGTAATTTTCAGTTCACATTACTGCTGACGCCTAGCTTCCATAATCTTGCTAGTTTGTGTGAAATGAATGCAATTCTTTGTAATTTGAACATTCCTTAGCATTGCCCTTCTTTAGGTTTGGGAATTCAATTGAATACTTGGTAATGGCCACTATTGAGTTTTCAGAATTTGCTAGCATATTGAATGCAGCATTTTAACAGCATCATCTTTTAGGATTTTAGATAACTCAGAATCCCATCACCTCCTCTAGCCTTGTTATTAGTAATGTTTCCTAAAAGCCACTTGACTTCATTTTCCAGGATGTCTGATTCTAGATCAAGAACCACATCATTATGATTATAGATGAGGTTAAGATCTTTCTTGTACAGTTCTTATATGTTTATTGGCACCTCTTCTTAATCTTTTCTCCTATTAAATCCTTGCCATTCCTGTCTTTTATTGTGCCCATTTTTTTTCATGAAATATTCCTTTGATATCTCTAATTTTCTTGAAGAAATTTCTTATCTTTCCCATTCTAAAGTTTTATTTTTTGTGTTGCTCATTTAAGAAAACTAACTCTCCTTGCTATTTTCTGGAATTCTGCATTCAATTGGATATTTCTTTCTCTTTCTCCTCTACCTTTGCCTTTTTTTTCTCCTTAGCTATTTGTAAAGCCATTTTACTTTCTTGCTCTTTTGCTTTGAAATGTGTTTTTGTTACTACCTCCTGTACAATATGGCAAACCTGTCCACCATATCTAATCCCTTAAATCTGTTCATTACCCATAATCAGCTCCAGGTCTTGTTTTAACTGACTTTATAGTTTCTCCATCTTGGGCTGTAAAGTATATAATCAATTTGATCTTTATATTAATCACTTGGTAATGTCCATGTGTAGTCACTCTCCTTTGGGTTGTTGAAAATGAGTGTTTGCTATGACCAGCAAGTTATATATAAAACCCTATTAGTTTCTGCCATACTTCATTTTGTACTCCAAAGGCAAATTTGCCTATTCCAATTATCTTTGGATTTCTTATTTTAGCATTCCAGTTCCCTGTGATTAATGTAGTGCATGTATGTGTGTGTGTGTTACTTCTAGAAAATGTTGTAGGTCTTCATAAAACTGATTAACTTTAGCCTCTTCAGTATCAGTAGTTACAGCACAGACTTATGTTACTATGATGCTGAATGGTTTGCCATAGATTTGACCAGATATCATTCTTTCATTTTTGAGATTATACCCCAGGACTGCTTTTCTCACTCTTTTATTGACTATGAGAGCTGCTCCATTTCTTCCAAGGGATTCTTGCTCTTAGTAGTATAGTAATAATCACTTGAATTAAATTCACCCATTTTCATCCATTTAAGCTTACTGACATTCAAAATATCAATATTTAATCTTTCTATCTCCTGTTTGACCACATCCAGCTTGGTTCATAGATCTTACATTACAGATTCCTATGCAATATTGATCTGTACAGAATCAAATTTTCCTTTTGTCACCAGATTTATCTGAAACTGTGCTTCCTTTCAGCTTTAGTTCAGTTGCTTTATTAATACTGGAGCTACTTGTAGTTAGTTGTTTTATACTCTTCCCCAGAGCATATTGGACATCTTCAGACCTGAGAGGTTCATCTTCCAATGTCATCTGTTTTATCATGTTAATATTGTCCATAAGATGTTACTGGTAAAGATAGTAAAGTGGTTTCCAATTTCCTTCTCCAGTGAATCACTTTTTGTCAAAACTCTTCAATATGACCTGTCTTGATTAACCTTGTACATCATAGTTTCACTGAGCTACATAAACCTCCCTCCTACAAAAAGGCAGTGATCCAGGAGGGGCATAGTATTCTAAGCAACTCTTTAAATGAAGGCAACAATTTACATTAATAGAGAGAGGATTCTCCTCCAGAAATTTCTTATAGCAATGAAATCACGGTTTTGGTCTTTATATCTATCTATCTATAATCTATCTGACAATAATTATTATCACTTCACTTTTTATATGATATCCACTACTTTAGGTAATCATAGGTCTTTTTTAGAAGTCTTGCTTAATAATTATATTTAATATTACATTGAATAAAGTTATCCACATTTTTCCATATGTCATATGGAATCAACATATGCATGATAGACACCTAAGAGAAGAAAGTTTGCTCTACTGTGTCTCTTTTATAATACCAAGCAATAGACATAGGTAGATCTGTTATTTTCCAGCTCTAACATTTTCTACCCCTCATTCAACTTGGATGCAGACTCATTCAAACACTCAAACTTTCATACAAATACTCAAGCTCTAGCTTGGGATCTGATTGTCTTCTTTTGCTGTTTTCTCTTCCACTTTGAATAATCTTATATATCAATCCCTGAGTGCCAATAAAATTGCTTTGTGGCAATATTTTCTTGTTTCTATCTACTTAGATCCTCTCATTTATCCTAATTTCTTCATCTTAAATGTCTCTGATATGGAGAAGGAAAAACCCAGATAAGATACTTCAAATGGTCAGAGCAAACTGGAGCTGTGTTGAAGAAAATAGATCACCAAAAAAAAAAAATGATTATTAATCTGTTCCATTTCATGTCTACTTGTTGGTCCTACCCCCAATTTTATCTATAAAGGCTTTGAGAATGATTTGATTCTGCTCTTTTCCTTCTCATATTCCTCACATGCTTTTTGATTTTTGATTTTACATAAGCTTTGCTCTCTCCATCATTGTCCTTTTGTCAGGAAGATAAAAGTATTGCTGGATAAGACAATTTCTAGACTATATATACATCTTCATTTTGATCACTGTTTTTCATGAGTTAAATTTATTTAAGGAATGATGATCAAGTCAGTACCTTTGTGTTATAAACAAACTATAAAATTGTATTTAAACTATAAACTTTTTTTAAAACTCAGAAATTCAAAAATTTATAGTCAGCACTCTCTCACACCATACAACCACCAAAGATTTTTCACAGAAATTCCTATTTGGATATGTTTTCCCTATCCAATATTTTTGCAGTTTATTCTTTCCTCAAGCTAAGTGTCTAACCTTTTTTTCCTTCCCATTTGGCTTTTCTCAAAGTCAATAGTTCATCTAAACAGGTCAGGTTAGAGTACCTGTAATCACATATAGGGTCTTTTTCTCATCTCTATCCTTCCTTCTAATTTGGTATTGATTTTGACTTTTGCTCTAGTCAATTGATGATCTGACTGCACACAGGCAGCTGATTCTGCCATGACTTCTGCTTCAGTAACTATCCTTTCCAGTTTGTTGAGATATAATCAATTTCATTTTTAGTGATATGTAGCACTCTCTATATCCAATGTCTTTTAACTCAATTTTTGAAGGAATTATTCATGATATTCAATTGAAAGGCTTCTAAGTAATCTAAACAATTTTGGGCCTCTTTCACTGCTTAATCCTGAAAAATATTTTCTAATCTAATTTTTGCTATTGTCTGCTACACTCATTTTCTCAATGAAGTAAGTGTTAAAGTTGACTAAGTTGATAAGAGTTTATCAGATTCTCTTCATATAAGGTTTTTTTTTTTTTTTTTTATCTTTATCCTTTCCATCAGACATTGGCAAATCAGCTGCAAATATCTTCAGTTTCTCTGTTCAAGTACTCTAAGATAAGGTGACTAAGTGTCCCATTAAATGTTTCTTATTTCCTTTGGAAAGCACAAAATGAAATCAACTCCTTTATTTCCCTATCTGAAGAAGCCTTTGTCTCATCATGGCACTTAGCTGCAATTTCTTCATGCCTTATGATTTTATTGATAGTAGAAATGTTAATATGGATGTGATTCAATTCCTCCAGAAATATAATGCTAACCTACTCCTACTTTTCTGTCACTCTATCAGTATTGAAATAGAAGAGAGATCAACATAGACTTAAATGAATTAATCATCCACTGATCCTTTTATCAATGTTGATACTCTGGTAATAGAAACGAGACATTGTTGAACCTTATTTTGAGGTTTTGCCTGTTTGACACAATCTGGCCCTTAAGTTCTATTGACATAGACAGTCTCTTCCATGCTGTGTGATGAAATTGAAACACAGTTTTCTGAAATTGAAGTCTATATTGAACTTGTATTATGGATGGGTGTTTGGCTCAAGTTTAAATATTTCTTTTGAACAAAATTTAAATTTAACTGTAATAGAATAAAGGTTTACAAGCAAATCTTTCCTACTTCCAGCCAAGTCAATGGGCATATGACAGCTTCCAATTTACTCTGTTTTCTTCCTGTGGTAATAGGATCAATTTTATTGTTGCTGTTGTTTATTTTTTTTAAATTGGAGAATGCCTGCTATTCATATAAATTTGACTCATTTCTCTATATATTTGAGATGTAACAATTCTATCTGAGAAACCGTCTCTAATTTTCCCCCTAATTGTTTTGCTTTCCTTCTAATCTTGGCCACATTGGTTTTATTTGTATAAAACCTTTTTTAATTTAATGTAACCAAAATTATCCATTTTATATCTCACAATGCTCTTCATCTCTTGTTCATTCAAAAATTCTCCTATCCATAAATCTGATGGGTAAAATATTCCACATACTTCTAATTTGCTTATGCTATTTCCCTTTATAACTAGGTTATGCAGCCATCTTAACCTTATTTTGATAAAGGGTGTAAAATGTTGGTCCATGCCCAATTTCTGCCAGACTGCTTTCTAGTTTTGCCAACTATTTTTATCCCACAAGCTTAAATCTTTACTTTTGGCACATACACAATTACTATAATCATTTACTACTGTATATCATATGTTTACTCTGTTCCACTGATCCACCTTTCTATTTCTTAATCAGTACCTGATAGTTTAGGGCAACAAGATGGTGCAGTGAATAGAGTACAGGACCTAGAGTCAGATTTATCCTCAAACATGTGTGTTTGACCCTGGGCAAGTCACCCAATCCTATTTACTTTAGTTCCAAAAATGTAAAAATGAAAGAAAAAAGTAAACCACTCCACTATCTTTGACCCAAATGAGGTCATGAAGAGTCAGACATAACTGAAAAATGACTGAATAATAACATCAGATAATATCATCCGAAAAAAAAATAGAACTAGTTCTATTACCTCACTGCCCAATCCGATTCCTTAAATTTCCTTTTCTTCTCTTATTGTTATTGCTAGAATTTCTAATAAAATACTGAATAATATTGGTGATAATAGGCATCCTGGTTTCACTTCTGATTTTAAGAAGACTTTTAACTTATCTGCATCATAAATGATGTTTGGTGATAGTTTTAGATAGTCTTATCATTTTAAGGAAAAATCCTTTTATACCTCTGCTCTCAAGTTTTGTTAGTAGGAATTAGTATTATATTTTGTTAAAAGGTTTTTCTGTACCTATTGATATAATCATATTATTTTTATTACTTTTGTTATTGTTATAATTATGTTCATATTTTTCCTTATGTTACAATCATCCCTACATTTTTTTGATATAAATCTTACTTGGTCACTCTTCATGGTATATTCTTTGTGATATATTATTGTAGTCTCTTAACTAGTATTTATTTAGGATTTTTGCATCCATATTCCTTAGTGATGGTGCCTTTAATTTTCTCTGATTTTGTTCTTCCTGGTTTAGGTATCAGCACTATATTTGTTTCATAAAAGAAATTTAGTAGAACTCCTTTGTCTGTTATCCCAAATAACTTATTTAATGATGGAATTATTTAATCTTTAAATGTTTTGTAGAATTCACTTGTAAATCTATCTGGTCCTGATGTTTTTTTTAGGAACTCATTTATAATTTGTCCAGGGCCATTATTGTTTTGAAAAATAATGAAGTCCACAAAGAACTACTGGTCTATTCACCATTCTCAGCCACTTTTGGATCATCTAGCATTCCATTGTTTGCCTCTGAAATATAGGGTACAGGTCTTGTCTTCTCCATACTATGACGTTGTACCAGACATAGGTACCTCTATTTCCCACTCTACTTAGTAGAGTGTCAGTAGTCTCACTTCCTTTCAACATGCAGCTATTTTGGTAGCCAAAGACAAGGCTTTTTAAAAAATTCATTGAGACCTACTACTTTGTTGACAAAGGTAGTAAAGCCTTTACATTTGAAATTGTGTCTATGTCAAATGTAAACAATGATTAATTGTTATCTCAGTAAATATTATGGAATTATTATTCATTGGCAAAAGCAAGGGTTAAAATGCCATTCTGTCATGACTAAAAATATAATAAGACATCATTTTGATTATGCCTTAATTTGACATTTGTGCCCATTTAAAGGTAGGTTAACAAGTACCAGTGACTTCCATTTCTCCGTGTTCATTATACGTCATTAATGATAGAATCAGACACATACCTTTTGTCATAAAGGTATGTATTTTAAGATATTTTCCAAAATTATGAAATGCTTTGTATGTAATATAGATTCAAAGAAATGAAAATATGCATATATAATTATACTGTTAGATGGCAGTAATTCTAGAGATCTACCTTTTAAAAATAAAAACAACCATATTTTCACATACACTCCCACTCTTTTCTTTCTTCATCTTTTCTGACAATTCGGCTATTACTTAATGATAATTATGAATTATAAACAGAGCTTATAATGGCACCTATGGATAGACTACTTCAATTTGTCATGTTCATTTTTAACTCCAGTTATTTGGCAAACATGTTTTTATACTAATAACTAACATTTATAATAACTAACTTTAAAATTTACAAATCACTTTATAAATGTTATCTCACTTAATCCTCACAATAGCTGTATGAAGTAGGTATAATTATTATCTCCATTTTTAGAAATGAAAAAAGTTAGAGATGAATCTGAGAGATTGAGTGAATTTCCCTGGATCTGGAGCAAAGAAGAATTTGAACTTAAGGCTGTATTCCAATTCTAATACATTTTGTCCACTGCATTACTTCATTGCATTATTATAAATTTTTTTTCTAGAATTTTCCATATGTTAATAATCAACTATGCTGGTCTATAATTTTCACTGATCTTTTTTTAATATTCAATGTCACAGAATTCTATAATTGTATAAGGCGAGGGGGACTTCAGAAATCATCTGACTATATCACTTTATAGATAGGAAACCATTTTCCAGCCAACAATTTTTTACACTTTGCTAATTCCTTGCCTCTGAGTGCCTCATTAAGTTTATTCCAACTCCTACTATGGAAGCAGAATTGGAAGCATAAGGAGAAGAATGCTCCATTTCACAAAGTTGGTATTTCACATCATTTACCTATTGGGTAAACTTTTAAATATTTTTACAACTTTACAATTTATAACTCAAAAACAATATTTTAAAGGGCTTAAATCCCACAATTTAAAAAGAAAAACTATTGCACATGAAATAATAATAGATTATATATATATATATTTTTTTTTTGCTGAGGCAATTGGGGGTAAGTGACTTGCCCAAGGTCACACAGCTAGGAAATGTTAAGTGTCTGAGGCCAGATTTGAACTCAGGTCTTCCTGACTTCAGGGCTGGTGCTCTATCCACTGTGCAACCTAGCTGCCCCTAGATTATACTTTTCACCACAAAAGTATTTCTCAAATAAATACTAAGGCCACTTCTTATGCATCCTTGAAAGATTTTTTTGGCATTAACTTCTTTAAAGCATTATGTTGAAGTCCATTCATTGGAAGTAATTGGGACATGGTTGATGACACAGCAAAGGAGACTGAGAAAGAATAGTGAAACAGGAAAAATAGGAAAGTGTGGTGTCACAAAAATCCAAGGAGGAGAGCTTAGGAGGATGGAGTGATCAATCGTGTCAGAAGCCGCAGAAAAGTAACTATTGATGAGGACTAAGAAAAGACCATTGGATTTCAAAGTTAAAATATTATTGATAAGCTTGGGGGAAAACAGGAAGGAAAAGGAGGAAAGTACTTAAAACGCCTTTCTCTAAGAATCTTGCAGTGAAAGAGAGAAAAAACATATACAATGATAACTTGAAGGAATCACATCAGCAAGCAAAGGTTATTGTTAAGGTTGAAGGGATATAGGAGATCTGTAGGCTATACTGACAGAATAAACAGGAATTAAAGGTAAAGGGCTTAACCCAAGGGGCAAAGCCTGATTCACATATCCTGATTATCCTCTCCAGCTGATAGTACCCATCCCTTGGAAAGTAATTTGTAGACGTTTTATAATACTTTGATATGTAGAGATAGTTTGCCTCAATAAATTGTGTAAAGTTCTTTAGAATTGGGACTATTTTGTTTTTGTCTTTGTATCCCCAGTCACCACTTAAGAAATGCTTATTTAATCAGCTAATTAGTTAATTAGCTTTTCAGAGGAGGCCAATTCATGCATTTAATTTTGCTCAGCTCAGGGAACATTATCCCCATACATTTTAGCACTTGGGATAAAGACCTGCTAGCCCATTCATTCCTAGTTCTGTATTTTCCTCTGAGACATGATTTTGTCAAGTTCTCTGTGTGTTATGATTGGATGCAATAACCACAAAATATTCCAACTTCAATCCCCTCAAACAAGAAGTTTAATTTTCCTTCATAGAACCTAGGGAAAACATAGAATTACTATCTGAGTCACAATTATTGCACACTCATTCTGTATCAAGAAGAAAGCTCCTGGAGGCAGTTCTTGGAATATATTGCTACACTACAATAAGAAGGTGTTTTTTTTTAAGTAATGCAGAACCTGAAAAGAATCATTCCAAGAATTGTAAAATATTGTCATTACCTCCTTTTAATGAAATACAGTTATCCCTTTCACATTGCAGTTTTTCTCATTACGGTTTTAATATATTGTGGATTCGCATAAGAAATTAAATGGAAATTTGGAGGGAATTTTGTGCAAGCTGCAGATGATGTGCAAAGGGCAACAAATGACAGAGAAAGAGTTTAGAAACTCAGAAATATACATATGCATAATATTATATAATATCAACATAGTTTAACTTTTAATACCATAATAATTCAGACTCTGGTACAAAGGGAGGACCAAAAAATTTTATGCAGATTTTCCAAACTACACTAACCCAATATGGGAGAATAATTTGTTTTCCAGAACTGAAATGTCTAAAAATAAAACAAACAAAAAAAAAGGCTCTTTAAAAAAATACAAACTGAATGAGATTAACAGGTCACAGGTTTATTTTACAATCAAATTAAATTAAAATCTTTTATATGAATACAATCAGTGTATGAGCCTAGCCCTAACCTATGTCCTAATTTTCCAGAGCTCTCCACCTAGGTTAAACAAGTGAACCTTAATGTTCTTCAAATCAGGCATTGATTTGTCTCAAAATGTTAATAAAGGCTGTCATTCTTAACCACACCCAACCAAAGGCAGGATTGTAGAATAATTGTACTGATATATAGATCACTTTCACATTGTGAGACAGCCAAACACATTGGGTCTCAACTAGATAGTTTAGAAGAACTTGGATTCCTTAATTAATAATAAGTGTTTCACCAGGCCGTGCCCAATATGACACTAAACTTTTGATTATTCAAAAAATGCATAAACATTCATTTTTGTCTATACATAGGTTTGAATTCAGCTTTTGATTGTGAACTTCTAGAGAGTAGCCCAAGCTGTTTATATTGTGACATCTTGATTTGTATTAAGTAATCAATTTTTGAAATGATTTTTCACCCTGAAATTTAACAATTAGAACCACTGTATTTAGCTATTTTACAAATAAGTTTGTTTATATTTCCTCATTAAATATGCCAAAACAGATTTGCTTATGTCCTTTAACATTTGAATCCAGATAGAAAAATCACAATTTTTTGCCCCAAAGAAGCAAAATCTACCTGTACTCTCTCCCTTGGTAGAATTTAGTTCTATGACACTAAAGATGGACTTGGCACAGAAGGCTGCACATAATGTTATTTTCCACTATTATAGCACCGAGCAATTCTGGAGAATAATAACACATTTGGAAATGGCTCCTGAGGCCTGAGGAAATAATGTATAATTGCTGAGTAGGTATTGTAAACTGTGTGCTCTATCTGAGGGGTGAATAACCATGACTGGGAACAATAAATTCCCTGGGCACTCATTGCAGGCTTTTCTAGTCTGTTTGCAAACTAAGAAGCACCCTTTGACCTTATGCAGGGAAAAGGGAAGGACATCTTCCCTGACTTATGAGCACTGGATCTCTGAGCATGGAATGACAGCACTGGCAATGCCCTTCTGAAAAGGAGTCTGGCAACCGCCTCTGCTATGCTGCTTATACCGCAGTTGTGCTGGATTTCTGAGGGAACTCTCTTTCTGTGCCTTTGAAATGGTGTAACAAAAGCTTTCTGCTCGCTGCTGGATGTGTTCCAACTCAAGCCTCCTTGGATGCAGAAAAAAAAAAAAAAAAAAAAAAAAGTAACATTTACATATGACTAAAGTGTGAAGAAATGTTTTCCTTCCTTCCATTCTAGGGATGTCAAGAATCAAACTCACTGATTCCAGCATTGCCCACCTCCCACCCCCATCCCTATTCCATAACAAAGGCCCAACTGCAGACATTTTTTACATTTGAATTCCAAGGACAAATTCCAAGAGGTCTGAGGACTTGTTCAGTGATCAATAATGCCTGGCTCTTTGTGACCTTGTGGCTGATAGCATATCAATAGTGTCCATGAGATTTTCTTTGCATTTCCTTTTCCTTAAGTTACCTACCAAGGGTCACACAGCTGGTAGTGTCTAGGGCCAGATTTGGACTGAAGTTGTCCTGACTCCAGGCCCAGCTGCCTCTCTGTCAGCTTAAATAGGGACAAACTATATTTTTGTTTCTACTATTCTCTAACTGATATTTAGTATTTCATTTGATTATGAATTTAGGCCAGAAAACATGACTTGGAAAGGGGATCGAGATTGCAAAAGAGGCGTATGACACAAAAAGAATTCTTGCTCTAAAATAGTCATTGGGGAAAAAAATTGAAGTAAGTTTCTCTGATGAAGCCTCATTTCTTAAATGTATAGGGAACTGTGTCAAATTTATAAAAAATTAGTAAGGGTCATTGTCCAATTGATAAATAACCAAAAGATATGAAGTATGTCCAAAAGTGCTATAAAGTCCTGCATAGTCTGACCTGACAAAACCACTACTAGCCCTGAATCCCAAAAGAGATTTTAAAAAATAAAAAGGAAAAGAACCTATATGTTCTACAAACATTTATAGCAGCTCTCTTCTTAGGGCAAAGAATTGGAAATTGAGATTGCTCATCAGTTGGAGAATGGCTGAATAAATTTTAATATGTGATTATAATGGAATATTATTGTTCTGTGGGAAATGATGAGCAGACTACTCTCAGAAAAACCTGAAAAGTCCTCCATGAGGTCAAGTAAAGTGAAATGTATGTACTATGTACAAAGTTATAGTGATGCTGTAGGATGACCAACTATGAATGACTTTGCTATTCTCGGCAAACAATGATCCATTACTGCTCTGAAGGACTTATGATAAAAAATGCTATCCATACCCAGAGAAAGAACTGATGATGTCTGAAACAAAATCTTTTTTTTTTTACTTTATTTTTCTTTAGGGTTTTTTGGGGGGTAGAATGGGATTCAAATGTTAAAGGACATAAGGACATCTATTTTGTCATGTTTAATGAGGAAATATGAACAAACCTATGTACAAAATAGCTAAATGCAGTAATTCTAATTGCCAAATTTCAGGAGGCAAAGTCATTTTAAAAAATTGATTACTTAATGCAAATCAAGATTGTCCCAATATAAACAGCTTGAGCTACTCTCTAGAAGTTCATACTCAATATCTCTGAGTTCAAATCTATGTACAGACAGAACATTTTATGGAAATGTTTTGCATAATTTCATATGTATCTTCTTAATGGGGGTAGAGGTGAAGAGGAAGGGAGAGAATCTGGAATTCAAGTTTTGAAAACAAATGTAAACATCGTTTTACATGTAACTGGGGAAAATGAAAAAAAAATTAATGAATTCTTTCTCTAATGAAATTGCTGATTGTCAACAATATGGTATCATTAAGTCCAGAGCAGAAAGTATTGCATTTCCCATTTGAAATAGTTTTGTTTTGTTTTTTTAGGCTCTTTATCTTAATACCTTATAAATAGCTATATTAATTAATTAAAAGGGACAAATGAGTAGTAGCATTTTAAAAGACAAAAAGTTCTGAATTAAAATTTCAATTCCTCAAGTGCTAATAAGTTGTCAGTCAATTTTTTTCCTATCTATATGCTTTAGCACAAACTGGATGATCAAAGTATTCAAAAACTAAATCCTAGCTTGGCATTTGAAATATGTTGATAAGATCTTAAATAAATAATTACAAATTAAGGTAAAATATAGATGCTCTGGTAATAAATAATATTTATTATTTATAATAATAATAATAATAAATTATATTATCCAGTCCAAATAATTAATAATAAATAATAAAACTAAAGTATCTCCTTTTCTATTTGATCCTAACCATTTTTCTAGCTAACTTCAGGCCTCTAATGTAGTAGGGATAGACTTTTTCTTTTAGTTCATAGATTCTTGACCATTTCACATAATGTAAAGGAATTTCCCTCGATTGTCATCCATAAAAGAACTACAACAGGATTGTTACTTGAGACCCACTATGTGAGATAGTGGTACATACCATCTTCCCAATCTTGCTTCTAACTTAGTGGAACCTGGGAGTCCAGGTAAAATTGCTGCAACTTCATCTATATTTCATGATGCTGGGATTTTGACTCACCCTCTCTTATTTCTCTTTCTGGGTCAATAGTTAGAAGCCTGGATTTGGAGTCCAAAGCTAATCCACTGACTGAATTAACAAAGTGACCACAATCAGGTTTCTTGATCTCTCTGAACTTTTGTTTTCTGAGCTGTAAAATGAGATGTTGGTATTTAATACAATTTGCACTATGTGCCTCATGCAATTATCTTGGGAAAGTGTTTTATAAATTACAAAGTATTCTCTATTGTCCAACAAATAAATTAAAAACTCCTGATCTCCTATATTTAAGCCTACCATTTTGCCCACCAAACCAACTAAAACTAATCTTTTTCTCTATTACCCAAACCAAGTTCTCTGGGTCTCAGTTTCTCCTATGAAATGAAGAGTTTGGACTGGATAAATCCTGGGGTATTTTCTGGCTCAAAAATTCTGCAATTCCAGCCACATAACATGTGAAAATTCAAGGGGGAAGAGAAGAATAATTGAAGGAGAGACAAAAATGGAAACAGACAAAAAAATTATGAGTAGGGACTTCATGTAGTAGAAGCAATTTGAAATGGCCTTGAAAGAAAAAACAAGAGCTGGTTAGATAGAAATTGGAAAAATAAACTTTTCACATAGCATTTTGCAAGTTTAGAAAAGACCTTCCATGTACATCTTCTCATAGTCATTAGCAAAAACCCTGTAAGGTAACATTGCTATTTTACAGGTGTAGAAACTGAAGGTTCAAGAGCTCAAATGATCTCACAAACAACCAAAAACAGGACTAGATTTGAGAGTCAGGTATTCTACATGGAGAAAACAATGTAAGTAAAGGCAAATTTAGAGATGGGAATGTATAAGGCATATACATTCTGAAATGAAAGTTTCAGAGCTTACACCCAAGACATTAAATTTTAAATTTTCTTTTTCTTTTCCATTATTGGGTCAGTTAAATTATATAGTCACTCCAGGCAGAGGTAGTAATAATCATCATTAACAGTACTATGAAGTTTACAAAGTACTTTGCTCATAAAAGCATTAGACATTTATTCCACATCTAGTTCATTTTTAAATTACTTGAATAGTTTTTAAAAAGAGATATTTGATTTTTTTTTAAAGAAAATAATTCCAATTTAGGAACTTTTCATACAGTACTGCTTAGTGCCAACAAATTTGGCTCAAAATGTGAAATATAAATGAGAATGTCATCTTTGATTCACTACAAAATATCTGTTTTCATACTTGAGTTAATTACTTACTTTAAACTGCCTAAAATGAAACTTAATGATGCTCTTTTAATTTTGACAAATGACAGATTGGTTAGGCCAAACTTCATTCAGAGTTTTGGAAATAATTGCATGTTTCTTTCCCAAGCTTCTTTAAAGATAATTATAAGAGAATCAAAAAAAAAAAAAAAAGATTTTATATGTGCTATTCTTGGTTTAGTGTGTATAATGTTTAAAATTGGAACAACTAGCTGAAATATGAAATACAAGCTACAAAGTGAGATTATTCAATGAGACATGCTCTTTATATTTATAAATTTGACATTAAACAGTGTTTGGGGGTATCCCAAAATTCTTAGTACAGTTTTAAGCTTTAAGCTATTAGAGTTTTAGTAGCTTCTACTACAACACTAAGTAAGACTTCCAAGATCCTTGTGTTTTATACCATAACTAATCAGCAACCATTTTGGTATCATACAGCTGTATCTGTTATGATTTGTGTTAATACAGAGGGTAAAACTATTTAAATGCATCCAGAAGATTCAAATGATAGGATTCACACTGAGCCTTTCAAATGATCCAATCTGCTAAGTGTGAAATAGCTCTGCCATCAAATAAAGATCAGAAAGAAATCAGCATTCTAAAAGGCAACAAGACACAATGTAAATTCAGTCTTTCTTATATAAGGCCAACAGTCTACATTAAAACTTTAATTCAGGACTTCTGGGTCATGTAATGAATAAGATAACAAACTCAGCATTTTCCACAATCCCCACTAATTTAAAAAGGAAAAGAAAAAAGACTCATGTAACAAATGTAAAGCAATTGTAGCCAAATCCATAGAATAAGAAAATATCCCTCCAAAAAAATTAATGCCTTATTAATTAGTCCTGGTAAATGTTAATCCTACTGGGATACACAAAGCAAACCAAAGACATGTACATAGGATCTACAAAGATATTTCCTTTCTTCAGAAACTTTGGCAGTGTAAAACAAGTACAGAGGAACTTTAGCAAGAGACATGAATAAGGACATCATTCCAGGAACATTTCTAGAGGCAAATAAAGGCAGGATGAAACCTCTTTTCTGTTTTTTTTTCCCTGTAATGACCCATTTTCCTTATCACTAATAGTAACTGGTGATATTGGGATGGTACTTAAGGGAATAAACTCAGAAAGAGTACAGATGATCCATGCTGAAGACACATTGAGAAAATGCCTGCTGGATTTGACTTTACACAAATAGGTCAATTATTATGTCTTTATTATATTCAGGGCACTATGCTAAGTGATGGTGATACAAAAAGATGCAAAAGACAGTCCCTACCTCAAGAAATTCACAATCTAAGAGGAGAATAAGTAAGCATGTATGTACAATCAAGCTATATACAGGATAAATAGGAAATAATCAAAAGAATGAAAGTTCACTGAAAGTAAGAGAGGTTAGGAAAAACTTCTTTTAGAAGATGGGATTTTAGTTGGCACTTGAAGAAAAACCAAAAAAAAAAATGGAAATAAGGAAGGAGAGCATTTCAATTATGGGGAGAGGAGAATAGAAAAAGGCTGATGTCAGTGAGAGACAGAGTAAAAGAGACAGAGAGAGAGAGAAAGAAGAGAAAAGAGAGAGAACCATGAACAACTATTGAATTAATCTTTATAAAATTTTTGTGAGAATACTTCAGATGCATATCAATGAAAATTTGAGAAGCCTCTCACAAACTGTTTTCTGAAAGAGATGACACTGAAAGACAAAAAAAGATTATAATATTCTACTGTATTTAGTCTGTTCATTACAAAAAAGCTTTTGATTCCATAAGGAAAAGTAAAGCTTAAGAAGCACTTTTCCAGTACAGATTCTTTCAAGCATATGGTAAAAATCATTTTTTTTTAAATTTCTCTGACAGGACTATGGGAATTGAATATGCATCACAAAATAGTTTTTTCATCTTTTTTGTTGTTATTGTTGTTTGCTTATTTTTTCTCATTTTTTCCTTTTTAATCTGATTTTTTGGGCAGTGTGATAAATGTAAAAATATGTTTAGAAGAATTGCACATATTTAATCTATATTGCTGTCTAGGGAAGGAGAGAGGTGGAGAGAGAGGGAGAAAAATATGAAACAAAGTTTTGCAAAGGTGAATGTTGAAGACTATCTTTGCAAGCTTTTTGAAAAATGAAAAGCTATTATAAAAAATAAAATAAAATTTCTCCAACAAAGATATCACAGAAATAACTTAGTTCTCCTTATTAAAGGAAGGTGTAAGACAAAAAAGGTCTTAACTAGATCTATTATTTTACTGATAGAGGGAAAAAATTGATGAGGAATCTACTTAGAGATTTATTTATAGGGCCATGGAGTAGAAACTGGAAGGACCTTCAGAATTACTTTACCTAGGTTTCTCATCTTACAGGTAAAATGAAGACCTAAAAAAGTTCAATGGCTTGTCCCAGTAAGAAAGACCAAAGGCAGAATTTAAACACAGGACTCTAGCTCCAGAGCTAACATTTTTTCTGTAGTGTGATGCCTTCCTGTTTTAAAATCATCATCATCATCATCATCATCATCATCATCATCATTTACTATAAACAAGACACTGGGCATACAAAGATAAAAACAAGCAGGTCTTTTCCCTCAGGAAGCTTCTATTCTACTGAAGAATCAAGTTAGAGTTCCAACATATACACATATAAGTAAAAATAAAATTATGTAAACAACTTCAAGGAGAGAGCACTTAAAAACCTTGTTAGACCCTAAAAGGTGAGGTGGTAAAGAGCAGTTGGGAAATGAGATCAGTTCCTCTAAGTCTAAATCTAACACTCCACTACCTTGTTCAAATCATTGGTATAATTTTGTACTACAGAGGTTGAGTGAGGGTGGAAGTCCTAGGATTGAGGAGGTAGAAGGCCGGAGAGTGCTTGACTAACCATTGACATGCATATCAATAGCTCAGAGGAAGGGCTGGGGTTGTGGTGGAGAAAACATCTATTAATTCATCTATCTTCTTAATACATGACAATTCTACTTCTGGTCATTTAGGTCCTTGATGATTTTTTATACCAATTCATACACATACACATATCTACATATGTATTATTATATGTGTGCATATGTATGCATGCATGTCTGTGTATATATACATATGTGTGTGTGATTTTGCTGTTGAATTGTTTTAGTTAAGTCTGATTTTTCTGACCCCATTTGGGTTTTTCTTGGCAAAGAAACTGAAATGATAAGTCATTTCCTTCTCTTACCTTGTTCTAAAGATGAGAAACTAAGGCACAGGGTCACACAATTAGTTCATTTGAACCCAGATCCTCCTGACTCCAGAGCTGGCACTCCATCACTGTCCTACCTAGCTGACCCATACCCAATCTGCACCACTTTATTTTTTGAGTACAGTTTCAAACTACTTTGCTGGATAAATTTGTAGCCCTGGCAGCCATGTATTTATGCCTGTTTTCCAGCAGCCCTTCCAACAATTGTGATATTCTTTTTTTTTTTTTCCTTTTGGTCAACTTTGCCAATCTGATGGTTGGTTATGCAGTAGAACATCAGAATTCCTTTCATTTGTATCTTAGTGGTCTGGAGCATTTTTATTTTTCTGTGGCTTTTGGTAGCTTAGATTTCAACTGTTTCTATCTTTTAACTACATGTCTATTAGGGCATAGTTCTCGTTAAAGAATTACTTTTCACCAACAACAAGAAATTTCTGAAGTAGCAATAATCATTATTATTATTACTTTTATCAATAATAAATTTCTAAGCTAAAGAAGGGTTGCCCTGTCTTTTGGCTCTTTTTCTCAAAATACTTTATCTTTACATTACAGTAGTAGAAGACCAATCACTGGTTTGCTCATCAATCTCAGGTCTGTGAACGAAAGACATTTGTGGGACATATCATAGCTTGGAATCTCTAACTGAAGCTTAGAATGTAATCTAATCCTGAGAAGCAGGCCCAGCCAATGTCTATCATAGTCATAGTTGTAGAGACTCGGTCTGTTAGGTTCATTTTGCACATAAATGCTTTTATTCAAAGACAATGGTTGAATGTGGCATGCCAAAAATCAATTACTCTCCATTTTAAAAATTCATTGTCACAGAAGACGGTGCTGTGATAAATGCTGAGGAACAGAAGATTCAATTTCTCAGTTCAAGAAAGGGACACTGTTCTCTCTCCTATCCACTATTAAAAATGTGCTGGCTCCATTTATAGTAGGACTGTACCAAACTGTCCAAGGGTCACAGGACATTTTCAGTCATTGCACTTTCCAAACTAGTAATTATGATTCCCTTTCATGTCTCCGGAGAAAAGTGTTAGTCATTTACTTCAGGTTCACTTCTCATGACAGATTTTTATGAACTCTTTGTTGAACTGTTTGTCCTTCAGACTATAAACACAGGCTGGCAGTGCTTTGCATTTTCAAATTTGTGCCTGTATGTTAATATTCAGGAAGCAATTATAATGACATCCTATTAAAACAGTTAATTTAGTGTATATGTGTAGTATATATGTACATTGTGTATATGGATAAAAGTAGCATATATGAGTGTTTGTGTGTGTGTAACAAGTACTGCTTAGGCTTATTGGTTTATAATAACATTACAGCAAAGCCAATATAACAATTTGTCTCAATGGATTTAATAAACTATATTCATTCGGATTCATAGAAGAAAAAATATACAAGAGAGTCTATTAATGTAATACACATAAAAGGCACAATGATAATAAAATTATAAAAATAGATGAGATAGAAAGCAAGTTAAGTTTAAAATGAATAATTTTGATTATATTCAATTGAAAATGCTTTGTACAAATAAAGCAAATATAGCCAAAATCGGAAAGAAAGCAGAAAATTGAAGGGGAAAAATTATAGACAGTTTCTCATATCTCAAATATATAAAGTTTGTCAAATCTATAAGAATATAAGTCATTCCCCAATTGAGAAATGATCAAAGAATATAATTCTCTAAATCATTGTTGATTAGAGAAATTGCACATTAAAACAACTTTAAGATATTTTGTATCTACCAGATAAGTTAAAATGATGGAAGGGGGAAACAATAAATTTTGGAAGGGATGTGGGAACAAAAGGGATATATTCATTCTTGGTGGAATTCTGAGCTGAGCCAACCATTTTTGCATGACAATCTGGAATTATGGCCAAAGAGTTATTAAATTACCTGTTCCCTTTGACCCAGAAATTACAACTAGGTCTGTTTCCAAAGATGAATAGGGAAAATGGAAAAGTACCTATATGTTCTAAAATATTCATAGCAGCTCCTTTTGTAGTGGCAAAGAACTAGAAATTGAGGAAAATGGCTGAATAAGTTGTGGTTTATAATTGTGATGGAATACTACTGTGCTATAAGAAATGATGAACTCAATGAGCTTAGAAAAACATGGATAAACTTTCATGAAATAATGAAGAGTGAAATGAGCCGAACAAAGAGAACATTGTATACAGCAACAGCAATATTGGTTGAAGAATGACTTTGAGCAAATATGTCATTTTGATTATTATAAATACCCAAATTCACTATAAAGGACAAATGAAGAAAGATACTATCTGCATCCAAAGATAATTGATAACTAGAAGTAGGTATAAAATAATTTTACATTTGTGTGTGTGTGTGTGTGTCTCTAATGGTAACCATCTCTAGGACAGGAAGAAGGGGAAAAGAGGGGGTAGAATTTACATGCTGACTTTATTATATATTTAAAAGGAATAGAAAGTTGTACATAATAGATTTGTAGTTTCATGGGCAATTACCTTTTTTATTATGCTATATTATGGAAATGCTTGTATTCCATAAATTAAAAATGAAATAAAAATCAAAAAACAAATAAAATGATAAGTTTTAAAAATAGACAGTCTTAATTCATATATTCTCTACATTCCATTTCTATGATATCACCAATCTATCTCAGGATTCTCTCTATCTGAGCCTCTTTATATGGCAGAAATTGATCTTTACTTTAGAATTTCAAGCTTCCTTCAGAATAAATCTCAGGTACTGTGGGCTACTTAAGGCTTTTATTCATCTCTCTATCCCTCCATCCCTCCCACCAAGAGTTGACCCTTTCTCCTTCTTAAAGTTAGTAACATTTATTAAACACTCACCCATAGGTACATTAAATCCTAGGAATACAAGTAAAATAAAGGTAAAAACATAGTCCTTGTCTTCAAAGAGACCTAATTTTAATTTGTATTCCTTCTAGATACATGCATTCATATAGTTTTATAAAGGTTGTATCTCCCCACCCCACTTCCCAATAGAATATAACCTTTTTGCTTTTTTTTTTTTGCTTTTTTTTTTTTTGCTGAGGCAATTGGTGTTAAGTGACTTGCCCAGGGTCACACATCTAAGAAGTATTAAGTGTCTGAGATCAGATTTAAACTCAGGTCCTCCTGACTTCAGGGCTGGTGCTCTATCCACTGCGCCACCTAGCTGCCCCCAGAATATAACCTTCTTGAGAGTAGGGATTGTAATATTTCCAATGCCTAGCATATCTAATAAATATTTTGCTGAATTGAATTAAAAACGAATGGTGTTATACAAAAGGCATTATCCACAAAGATATTTTTATCTTGTTTCATTTAAAAAAAAAATGAAGTTAGGGGCAGCTAGGTGGCGCAGTGGTTAGAGCACCAGCCCTGAGGTCAGGAGGACCTGAGTTCAAATTTTACCTCAGACACTTCCTAGCTGTGTGACCCTGGGCAAGTCACTTAACCCAATTGCCTCAGTTAAAAAAAAAAGAAAGAAAGAAAAGAAATTTGATGGCATCTATTTTCCAAAATGTATCTTCACAATTTAAAACAATTATAAAGGAAGCAATGGACTTGAAGCCAGGAAGACCTAAATTCAAATTATGTCCCTCACATATACCTGCTATATGACCTTGAAAAAATCAATTACCTTCTCAATGTCCCATTCATTCTAAGAACAGATATTACATAAGAGTTAACAATCTGTACTAGTAAAAAGACTGTTTTCTTTAGAGGAGTTCCTAAAATGATGAAATCAGAAGTCTAGGCAAAAATATGAAATCATATAATGTTTAGCTGTATATATTTTATAATGTAATTGCAAGAAATTTCAAAGACAGTTAAACTTGTCATTGTGTTCCTTAAAAAAAAAATTATGAACTTATACCATTTAGTAATTTTCCTATGGTTACCTTTGGTTGCTTTGCTGCTTTTCATTTTTTAAGTTTTCTGATTTAAGTTTCTATAATGTTATACTTTTATAGGCATCACAAGTGACATGTGTGGTACATGCTGAAGTTACATTTGATGGCACTTCTAGAAGTACCTGTATTTTCTTTTTTCCCGTGCTTTCTGATATTTGTAGACAGAAGCAGTCTGTCCCATCATTGACTAATTAACTGATTGAGCTGTAGCCTATAAATATGACACCAGATGGTGCTCTGACTACATAAAAGTAACTTAATAGCTTTCTCTCTCCCTGAATCTAACAGGTAAAGTACCCCTTGGTGGTAGCAGCTGGCCTCTAGATATACAAAGGGGGGGAGGGAACAAGGAGAATGAAATATATCACCACTCACAAATTATCTGAAATAAGGAAGCCTTCACACTGCTTTTTGAGGAACCACTCCATGTTTCAATTCTTCCTTCTTTATTAATAGTCAGAAATTCACAGAATTCATCAGTTTGCTTTCTTTTTCTTAACAGTCTTTATTTTTTAAAACAGTCAGAGGGCAGAGAAACACAAAACAAATTTGGAAAGGGCTTTCACCTAGTAATGTTCAGGAGTCATTGCCATGGCTGTTGACTTCTCTCTATTGAAAGTTCCTCAGCCCACAACTCTTTCCACCAGTAGGAATGAAGGAAGAATAAAACTTGCTGAGGCAACTAGGTGCCACAGTGGATAGAATGAATGTGTGTCCTGGAGTCAGGAAGACTCAGCTTCCTGAGTTCAAATCTGGTTTCAAACACTTATTAGCTGTATGACTCTGGTCAAGGCACTTAAAACGATTTGCCTTGGTTCCTCATCTGTGAAACGAGCTGGCAAAGGAAATGGCAAATCACTGAAACGTTTGCCAAGAAAATTCCAAATGGGGTCACAAAGAGTTGGATAAGATTGAAAAACAAGTGAAAAAGAACTTGCTGAAATGTCCTTGGCAAGCTCCCTGAAGGAAAAGAGTAAATGGGAGCTCAAGGTTGTCTCTTCTGGTTGTTTCACAACATTCTCCTGAGCCACTTCCATGACAGTCTCTCTCTGGTCTGCCTCTTTCCACTCTGCTTCTTCCCATCTGCTCAAGGTTTTCAATGCTCCATTTCCCCACATCACTGTAGGAGCAATCTCAGGTCTAACATTTGCTCTGATGCTACAGTGTGAGGGTCCTTACTCCAGAGGCCCTTGGAAACAAAACCACAAAGGGGGTCTTAGTTCTCTCTTTTTTTTTAATAAAGCTTTTTATTTGCAAAACATATGAGTGACCTTTCAACATTGACCTTTGCAAAAAAAAACTTTTTTTTTCCCAAGCTTTTCCTTTCCTTCTCCCCACCCCCCAC